>JAUELE010108782.1:0-13314 GCA_031471655.1 Diodora aspera
CAATCTCAAGCCAATATGAACCCTATGAAAAAGTAATTTGATGAAATTAAGTTTAAAATGGATACAAAATGAACACAGCTTCATTACTTTTCAGGAATGGAGAGTTACTCGGACATTAACCTATACGTAATATACATCATGAAATAATTTCACAATTTCATAATTTGAGCAAGCTGAGGATCAAAACTGGTAAAGCAATCTGCCTCTTACCTTTCACTTGAACGTGCCCAGAATAAACACGTTAAAGCAAAAACATTTTGAGTTTTGATTTAATTAAACAAACTACTTTAAATTTATTTCATACGAATTATAAATTTTTTAATCACATTTTCAAACAGTTTTCGTTTCCGCCTAAGTATGAAACTAATTGTTATAAAACTGCTATTTTGTAGTACAATGTTTTGGTTTCAGTAGAAAATGAAAACTGATCAGTTAAAATTGCTTTGGGAAAGTAAATCAATAATTCTGCCTTTAGGGAGAATCTGGTCTTCCTGGTCCTGACGGAAACACTGGTCGTCCTGGTCCAACTGGACCACGTGGTGAGGCTGGTCCCCCAGGTCTTGCTGGACCCCCAGCTGAAAAGGGCCAACCCGGAGATCCCGGACACCGTGGATCATCAGGCCCACCGGGTACCCCCGGAGAGCGAGGCAACACTGGCTCTGATGGCGAACCAGGCTACCCTGGTCTGCCCGTGAGTAACTACGTTCAGTATGATGCTATCCTGACAACCTATTAGTTTTCTGCCAGATATTACTTTGACAAACCTGTTAAATGCAGTATAATGCTATTTTGACAACCCGTTAGTTTGCAGTATGATGCTATTGTGACAACCCGTTAGTTTGCAGTATGATGCTGTTGTGACAACCCGTTAGTTTGCAGTATGATGCTGTTTTGACAACCCGTTAGTTTGCAGAATGATGCTATTATGACCACCCGTTAGTTTGCAGAATGATGCTATTATGACCACCCGTTAGTTTGCAGTATGATACTATTATGACAACCCGTTAATTTACAGTATGATGCTGTTTTGACAACTCGTTAGTTGGCAAAATGTACAAGTAGCGTTTACAAAATGATGGCATTGTGACAACCTGTTAGTTTGCAAAATGATACTACATGTATTGTGACAACCTGGCATAGTGTCATTGTGACGACCTATTAATTAGTTGTAACAACCAATGTTTAAGTATGATAACCTACTAATTTTTAATAAAGGATAACAACCTTTTGTTTAGGGTTAATTAGGTTTATATTTGTTCTGTTAAGTAATTGTACTTTATTGTACAAGTAGAGTTTGGTAACTCAAAATCAGTCGAAACATGGTTGTTACAATTATACGTTATTTCCTTGGTGGAATTTGTAATTGTTTAACGGGAGATTGATCGCAGTCCTTTTATTGGCAGGGAGCCGCCGGATCACGAGGAATGAAGGGCGAATCCGGACTTTCAGGATCCAAGGTATTTGATAATATTGTCAAGCATTTTAAGCATGCATAATAAGGATGTCATATTCGCTGTCTCAAACAAGGTCCCGCTTAGAGGACACTCAGGTGATAACATATCGTATGTTTGCACCGTATAATCAATAAGTTAGAGGCTGCACTTAAATATAACCGCTGTCGGGACTTCCCTCCAGCTAGCAGTAATGTATAGATCTGTCAGGTCCAACACCACCAGGACACCCCTTCTCCTGGAACAGATGAAAAATATTTATGAATATTTGCTGGTATCATTTTTCAAGAATACTGAATAAAATACAAGCACACAAATGTAAGAGCGGTAACCACGGTTTGTTGTTTTTCAGGGAGAACAAGGCGAGAACGGTCAAGCAGGCGAACCTGGCAAACAAGGTCCAAATGTATGTAACATTCTATTTCCATTTTAGATAGTCGGATAATGCTTTCCTTACTACAAATCTAGCTACAGCTTATCTGTACCTCCAATGGCTATGTGCGTATACGTAAATCATTCTGCAATGGATTATATCAAAGATTTAAACTATTTCGATTAGTTTTAGCTAACAGGGGGAAGGTTGTTTATTCACCGTATATTTTGTTATGACTAAATAAAATTAAGATGGGTACTTATGGAAACTTGGGGTTCCCTAGAATCATGAAAACGCATTTGTGCTTGTGCTATATATTGGTACTGATTGGTTTCTGCAGGGAGTTTCTGGCATTCAAGGACGCAAGGGACCAAGAGGAGAACAGGGAATCGCTGGCATTCCTGGAGAACCAGGAGCACCTGGACGTCCAGGACCTCAAGGTCTCTCTGGACAGCAGGGTCTCCCAGGTCCTTCTGGACCAGGTGGATCACCAGGCATTAAGGTAAGCATGGCAGGACTCCGATGAACTGATACAATGTTCACCTTGGGCAAAAGGACCGGCATAATAGATATTAAGGGATTTATGTTGACTTTAAGTTTGATAATCTTCTATCGTCCAACGAGCATTGGGGTAGTATGCTCTCAAGGAAGTTGAGAAAGATCTGATTGTAAACATTGTGCCCATAAATTGTATCGATCTGTCCACCCATCCAAAGATTGACCAATCCATGTATTCATCTAGCTATGTATTTATTTATTTAGGGAGCTCGCGGCTCAACTGGACCCATGGGACCTTCTGGAAAGAATGGCGCCCCTGGTCAAGCTGGCAACCCAGGACAAAAGGGACAGAGAGGAGAGGACGGACCTTCTGTAAGTCAAACCTAATACTGGAGATAGTATTATCATAAAATTAAAATAACGACTTCAAAATATGTTTACACATGGATGATGATGAGAGATTGGCAGCTTATTTCATATTAAAACATTGGCTACTTTTCCAGGGAGGCACTGGGCCCATGGGACCCCAAGGACCTCAAGGAGAACGTGGTGACCCCGGTATGCCAGGTCCCCCGGGAGAGACTGGACCACAAGGTCCAGATGGAGCTACAGTAAGTAAATATCAACATCATTTCATTAGTTACTTTCAAACAATAATCGGAAATATATGCCTTGAGTTTAAACTTTCACATATTAACGCTTCTTTCTGGATGTTACAGTATTGTAATCAAAAGACAAATAAGCCTATCTCTGTGGACAAGATAAACATATGAGTGACAATGCACTTGTGTTCATCGAATTTCTATTTCCCCCTTCTCTTTGAGGGAGCCCGTGGCAGCCCCGGACAGCGTGGCGCTGATGCCCTGCCTGGAACGCCCGGAGCACCAGGTCCAGTAGGATCCCAAGGACCCAATGGACCTCCCGGACCCACTGTAAGTCACAATATACGTTTATCAATCGTTTGTCTATGGATATACTGGGCTGTCTAACGAGTACTGTGTAGTGACGTATTCAATCACCCTTTAGGAAATGATCAAATACAACACAATTTGTTTTATGTGGGATGAGTGTGTCGAATAAAAAGTGAATTTTGCCTTTTATGCTTTGTTCATATCCTGTTGGTAAAAATGCGTTTATAAAACGTCCAAAAATATACCTTTACACATTATCTTCACAGATTCATGATTTATTTAAAATTAAAATACGCCTCGGATGCTAAAGGATTTTCAATGAAAAGGTAATTTAAAATGGATACAAAATAAACACGGAAACTTAAAACGTTAGTCTGAGTGGGCGTATTTTAAGTTCGTTAAAATCCTCGTAACTCTCCATTCCTGAACATTACTTTTCAGGAATTGAGAGTTACTCGGACATTAACCTATACGTAATAATGCAGCCAAAATAACTCCTTTATTCTGTGACAATATTATTGTGTTCTGGTATTGAAATCTGTTGATTGGATAGCAAAACTGTCATTCATATAAGCTGACTAAACTGTGAAATAGTGACATGTATTGCATGTTTATTTGTTTGTTTTCTCTGTGTTGAGGGTGCCCCTGGACCCGACGGAGCAGTAGGACTTCCGGGCCGGGCAGGAGAGGCCGGACTAACAGGAGACTCTGGACGAACTGGTCCATCTGGTCAATCTGGTCTTCAGGTAATGTCTGGATGCGCAAATCACTTCTAAAATTAAGAAAATAAGAAAGCGAAAAAAGGACAGAAACATTGACATTTATTGTAGTTTGATTGTTAGACCGGAAGCTTCACCTTGCTCTGCTTCTGACTAATGTCGACCCTGAAGTGTGTTCATGGTATCAGATTCCAAGTAATGTCATCTACCATTACAAATACGCTGATGTGCATTACGATCTTTAAGAGGTCTACAGAAATGGTAATACATCATGTATTACATGTATCAGTGTTTGGCAGTCGGTGTTTGAGAGGCGCGAATTTCTTCACCTTTTTCAGATAGCACTCTTGCAAAACAGCGCGTGAACAGCTTCAAGGCCGCACATGGTCAACCAGGATTGGCCAAGGATGTCATTTTATTAATTAATAATAATTATTGTATCGGTTACACGATTAATTATGCGTATTTTGAACTGAGTGATTACGTCTTTGGGGGGTGTTCGCCTGACATGCATTAACCGTGAAATAATTAGAGATACAGTTTCGGTTGTGAACTAACAATGGTGGACAGACAGTTTAATAAGCATCTGGTAAAATATGTTATTTACTTCAAAATTCTTATCATTTTGTTTTAGGGACCAGCTGGCCCCAGTGGATCTCCTGGCCCCTCTGGAGACCGTGGAGAGAGAGTAAGTACCCTAATACCAACAACCCTAAGTAACAGAACCAGGGGCAGACACATGGTAGGGGTGTAGATGGGGCGTACAGTTTGGCGGAGGTGACGCAACTGTAATAAGGGTCCGATTAGAGAACAGTATGCGTAGTATTTAGTCTAATCCAGTTTCTCCGCACAGATTTGATAACGTCTTTGAAATCTCCTCGAAATAAGATTATATCTGAACAATTTACAAGCTTTTTTGCCTTATGCTTGCAAGATGTTAGGGAGCGCGGAAGTCGGCTCCACCCCGCCTAAATCCACTTATAAGAACAAGTGTTAAACTGTAAAAGTTTTTCAGTAAGTTAATTTATCTTTGCTTTAATTTGTGTTCAGACAACTGCATAGAGAATATTAACAACTAGACAGTTATGTTTCTTATTGATCGACAAACAATCCTTTCTTCGCAACGGGATATTTGATGAAAGTCAGATGTGCACAGGATTCCGAAAATGTCGAGACACGTTAGCCACCCCCTAACCCTAAAACCGTGTGTCGCCGATATTGGTTCATCCTGTTCATCGTCCTGACCATGAAGCAAGGCTATACACCGAAGGGTTGCTCAAAGTAAAACGAGAAGTTGTACATGACTTATCCCTTGTAACAATCTATTTTTTGCATTACAGGGCTCACAAGGACCGGAGGGACCACAAGGACCCCAAGGATCCAGAGGACAAACGGTAATTTGTCTTACTGCAGTATGGTAAATGAGCTGATATAATGCAGAGACATTCAACTGAATATGCATATTAACTATATTCCGTTATGGAAATACAAAACATCAAACTTCGAATTGGTACACACATATAAGTTGAGCTTGCGCAAAGTTGAGCGGAGCGTCGTGCTGTCATCCCTCTGTCTGCAGTTACGCGCTCAGGGTGTGTGTGTTCAGTGAGGTAACAGCGCAGGTCATGGCTCAACATGCATTTGGGCATCAGTAGTTTACCTGTCAATTATAAACTATTACTAAAGCCTCATAGTGATATGATAACACAAGATGGTTAATTATATTTTTCTCTGGTGTCCAGGGTGTGCAAGGAGAGCAGGGAATTGACGGAGAGAGAGGAGATGGCGGTCACCAGGTATGTCACCCAGAACAAACACGTTTATAACGGTATACATAAAGAGATAAGCTGAACATCAGAGAATGTGAATAACACCAGTATATTCCTTAAGATAATAATATAGTGACTCGTGCTATCATATGTGTAAACGTCAAAATAATCTTGGGATCATTACTTAGAGTTAGGATGTTGGACTGCTATGTGGTTTGTCGCATTTTTCGTTATTTGGATAACATCGAGTAAGGAAATTGAAGATTGAACGAAATAAGTTTAGATCTGTTGTTAATATTATAACGTTTTTCTTTTACAGGGAGACAAGGGAGATCCAGGATTCATGGGTCTGCCTGGTCTACCAGGTCCTGAGGTAAGATTTTAACATCACATCAACTCTTTGTAGTCTTCGAGGACACCATTTGATGACTTACTTAGTATTTAAAATGAAATCAAATGAGATTTATAATTGTTAATGATAATCATGTATCAGGGGCGGATCCAGGATTTGTGTCAAATTGTGGGTGGGGGTTGGAGTGTCAGCATAGATCTTGAAAGGTATAATGTTCTAGAGAGGTCCGGGAGCTTGTTTCCCCGGAAAATGTTGAAAAAGTAACATGCAAAATACATGTAGTGCAATTTCAGCCCATTTCAAGAGTTTTCATATTATGTTGGGTGTTTATTTGGTGGTAACATAGCAAACAAAATCAAAAGGGCAACCTAAAGTCCGTGTGTGTGTTGGGGGGGGGGGGGGGGTACGTGCCCCCCAGTGCCACCCGGATTCGGGCCTGTATTTATATAAAATTATTTTAATAATCTACTTATGATTTATATTTTTGTGGGCATTTTCAATGTTTGTAATATCCTCGTTATATTTTAGGGATCTCAAGGTGAGAACGGACCCATGGGACCAAGAGGACAGCAAGGGGAGAGGGTATGATTCATGCTTTTCGTCTATCGCGTGTCATTCCAGTTCATGTCATACTTGTAGACAGACAGACAGACAGACAGACAGATAGTTTATTAAAGTCTCACCCTGTGTTCAACATTATATACAGATTAACACATAGATATATAGCACAGGTCTTTTATTGAGAAATACGAGAGACTGTAGCAATAAAAGATGCACCTATAATTACTATGTTAAAAATAGTATATACAAACAAAGACTCGTTTTATAATAATGTTTACTTGTACATGCAGAAAAGAAAAGAAAACTCCTTGTATGAGCTTTAATTATCTAGAGCTTAAAGTTTATATAGAAATAGCTTCTTCGATTAGATCTACCCACGGCTATGTCCTGGGATATGTCAAACAGTTTACGTCATTTGTATGAAACAAGACATACATGTAATTAAATTGTTGAATGTTTCCAATTTCAGGGCAGTGATGGTGCTCGCGGTCCTCCTGGCTCTGATGGTGAAATTGGAGGTGATGGACCTCGAGGAGTCCCAGTAAGTAATTGTGTAAACTTCACTGTACACTTGAGGTCGTATTCTCATTCGGATTAGGCTGAATTCGTCGCCACACCGAACTGGTCACCGCATCGAAAAAAGTCGCTACAAATTTGCCCAGAAAGCAGAAAACAGCGGTCAGTTGCTAAATACATTACGTTACATGTAATTTAATTAATTAAGTAAATAAATTAACTTGTAGGTCCTATCTGCAGAAAATATGTGTTTAGATGTTCGTTGTGTGTGGGCTGTCTAATAACGGTAGCGGACGTTCTTCTGTTCTTAGTACCAGTCAACGTTGGCGACGTATCACTCCTCTAAACTACAAACAAAATCTTTTTAATAGCATTACCCGAATGCGCACCTACTTCACAAACGAACATAAATAATAAGTACTAACAGTATAACACGAACGGTATTTTTTCGACGTGAATCTAACTTGTGGGGACCAGTTCGGTGTGGCGACCACTTCGGTTTACCTCTCTCATTCAGACCAAAAACTGAGACCCATCGCCACAATACCCAATGCAAGCAAACGTGATATTACATATAGGTTACATAAGGATTTCCGCCATTTGTGGCTCTTTACCTGATCTGTCCATTTGTATGTTTTCATAAAAGCTGCTACACCTATTGGGCTTTCTAATCAGTGTACTGCCAAGCACCCCCTCCATCCGAATTATGACGGCCCTTAAGACGTATAGCACAAGGACCACTTGACCTTTGGCAAGACCAAAAAGCCTGGATATTTAGTTGTTCTTTGATATGACGTTCACAATTCCTTTCTTAGTTGCGCCTTATAAAATATAACATAGTGTTCTCGAAGGTCTGGAGTCTATTGATGC
The DNA here is from genome assembly GCA_031471655.1 of Diodora aspera. NCBI lineage: Eukaryota > Metazoa > Mollusca > Gastropoda > Lepetellida > Fissurellidae > Diodora > Diodora aspera. The sequence goes on from JAUELE010108782.1 coordinate 8,021, forward strand.
CATTGGAGAATGATAATGCTGGAGGACTCTGCTTTTACTCAGTAGTTCCAATTCTAACTATGTATTTTCTATATTCTTTAGGGACCACGTGGACCTGGTGGAGAAGACGGACGACGAGTAAGTAGTCGTTTATATTTCTGTTGTTTTAGTTTGCTGTGCATATGAACAGCTGATTGTATTTCTATGGTAACTGAAAGTTAAGGATTGCTGCTGATCTCTGTTAAATAATGTTAGCTAGCTTACTTAATGATAATGTTCTTTCGAGAAAACCAATTTTATTGTATGTGCGACTGTAATTATTAATTGTTTTATTATTGTTTTATTATTAAATGTGTTATTGTTAATTGATGTATTATTATTTTATTCATAAACGTGTTATTATTAATTGTTTTATTATTGTTTTGTTATTAAATGTGTCTTTATTATTGTTTTGTTATTAAATGTGTTCCTGTTAATTGTTTTATGATTGTTTTGTTATTAAATGTGTTGCTGTTAATTGTTTTAGGGCTCCCCTGGTATTCCAGGTTCAGCTGGACCTCCCGTAAGTACTTTTAAATCTATTTAAATAAAATAATACTGATAACGTAATCACAACAACAACGATGTCCGTCATCCTACAACAAATATATTGAAATAAATGAAACACGTTAATTGGTGCAATTTATGATACCCATACAAAAGTATTTGAACGGTAATGTGATGTCTACTCACGTTAGTTCAATAATGGGAAGACGTGTATATCCAATTTTTGTCCTCCATGTCATATACTGTTTGCAGTAATAATTCGTTAATAATGTTACGGCTTTCAGGGTCCTCCCGGAGAGAGTGTGTACGGACGTGCTTTGACCCAGTGGACTTCTGGTGGCTCCAAGGGACCCGGCTACATGGTATGTACAGGGTGCTACATAATCCACCGGGACAAAATACATTTAAACTCGATGGTTGATGCATTGAGCCGCGTTGTTTCCGTTTGAAACAAATGAACGAATGTGTATGCTCTAGATTTACGTATAAAGTTAACTTTTGTATTTGTTTACATTCATTCAAATTTAGTGGTTCTGTTGTTTCAGTAAAAACTCCATTATGCATTAGATTTACGTTTTTTTGTAATTAATACCTGTATCTACATCAAGTCACATATGTAAAAGTACCTTTAAATATGAAGGCTGACATCGGTGTTATTTGCGATGAATGCGTAGTTCTGCTCTAAAATGACATTTCATGCCGACATTCTGTTGACAGGAATATTGCAGAAACGATAGATAAAATTTACGTTTTTTCTGGGAAAAATTTATATTCACAACAATTCTTATCTTTTCATCTATCTTTCAGGGTGATCATCCGTCACAGGTGAGTAGTTGCAAACCAGAAGTAATTTAAATATATTATGTAGCAATCAAATTATATTATGAGTACCGTCATAAGAATGTGCTATATAACTGATCACTGATATTCTTCTAAGCAAAAACAGTCAAACTTGCTGTTAAAACTATAGCGTTAGTCTAACAGATGGACATCAAATTTAAATAAATGGATCTTTTTTCTTTTAGGAAGACGTAGAAAATGCAGAAGTGAGTATATATTTGACTCGTTTGATAAGACATGGCCGACTTAATGAATGAACTTAAAAATTAACATTTAAATGGAAATGAATGTTCATTTGTATACTTGAATTAAATACCAGATTACAACACACAGTTATGCACATACTGTTACAATTGCCACACAATGTAAACCGTTTAGTTAACAGTAATTCTAATATGAAGCTGGCACTGTTATCGTTGTATTTTGATTCGGTAGGCCAAGAATGCTCTACAAGCCCTTGAAGAACTGGAGGATACCATCCAGAAGGTTAAGACCCCCACTGGCACCAAGGACTCTCCTGGTCGCACCTGCAAGGACCTCAAGATTGCCAACCCCGAAATTGAGAATGGTTAGCCCATGTTATTTTGAGACATATATATAATACAAGGTTAAAGAAAGAGTTGCGCTAGAGATTGGACCAAAAGTAGGTCGGACTGGACTGAAAAAGACGAAATCAGGAATGAGATCTGCCTGTCACGTTTTTCAGGCAACAGTTCAATTATCTAGACTTCTTTGGGGAAGTATTTGAGAAGATTCTTTCTTTTAGGACGTTTTTACGTATTAAATGCACCAAGGAGGTCGATAAGGTGGCAATAGTTTCTTGTTTACAATGCAGTTTCGACGTGATCAAATGTGTATTGACGGAATGGACACTACGGGAGAGGCAAGGGGGAATACCGCCGAGGAATGTGATGCTAATGGGGAGAGCCAATAGATCCATGCCCCCAGTTATTCTACGTGCCCTGTAATGTCTATGACATGTTACATATCAGAAAACAAACAATGAATAATGTTTCACGAGTATCTCCCCCAGATACACTAACGCCGAAAGAAATGACACAAAGATGTTGAATGACAACTGAAGACATTTATACTTACCTTGTATGTGAATAGATTTGCATTCAATGGAGCTTTAGTTGAACATGGCGGCAGATACAGTCACAACTCACGGGGTGCCAACACTGCTGCAGTTATTTCTTTCTGTGTAACGTTTGTTTTTTACGTCAGTATATACAATATGTTCCGCTTTTCCTCACATGATAACTATGTTTATGTTTTCAGGCCAATATTACATTGATCCCAACGGTGGCGGCATTGGTGATGCAATCTTAGTTGATTGCTTGTTCGCCAGATCCAACACCGAGACTTGCATAAATCCATTAAAGAATTCGGTAAGAGCGACACGATTAGTCTGTAAATATCTGATTTTATCTGTGTATGCTACTTAAAGATACGTCCTTCATTGAATGATTATTGTAGCTACGTTCTCATAGTGGTCTCTTTATATTCCACATTTATAGATCAGAATAAGGTTTCTAAAGGCAAATTGGTCAGGTTATGGAATGATAATCGTCAGCTATCAAATGTCGTTTTAACAGTTAACCACTTTAAGTTTAACCACTTTTGCCAGAAACTCAACATAGTCATTCCATGCCCGCCAAGATATAAGCGACCATAATAATTTATATCAGCATTATGGTAACATAAAGACAAACAACTTACAGTGCAGAATTACCATTATTGTAGCATGGCGTATGACGTGTGTAATGACCAAATTCCATTTGTCCTTCCAGTACCAAAGGAGGAACTGGTTCCAGAGGAAGGAGAACCCCGAGGCCTATGCCTGGTTTGCCGAGAGTATCGACGAGACGGGTAATGTAAGTAAACGCATTGATCTCAAAGTCTGGCAAGGGATGAGCAATGGGTATAATGCAATATGTACTATATTTCTACCTTTGTTGTTGAAGTCTGCGCAAGATTACATTTGCTTGATTAAAAGTTGTAATGCCTTGAACTCGTCCGTGGTATTAGGCGACAGGTAAAGAGAGGGAAGATACCATTAGGCTCAGGTGAGTCTTGTTGGGAACCAGGAGGGTGACACAATCTCTTTGGGAGAATAAGGTTTTTGGTGATCACTATAACCCGCTTACCCTGTGTTAGGGTAGATTTTACACAGTCTGGGTAACATTTGTTGCACATTGCACCCAACTCCTTAGCTTTCTCAAAATCGACTCATAAATACAGGACATAGATTTATTTCTAATGAAAAAGATTGCTCTCTATACCATTTGGGATATATCTACTTGACCTCTCTATGCCTGTTCCATATTTTGAGGGTCTTGAAATAATGTTTTCTCTGTCTCAGTTCAACTACGGAGTACACGAGTCCCAGATTAAGTTCCTCCATGAGATGAGCGTTCGTGGACGTCAGGACCTCACCATCAGTTGCATGAACACCAACATCATCTACGACGATGAGGGCAGGAACCACAAGAAGTCTATCCGACTCGCCGCCTTTGATGAAGAGATCATGAGCCCAATTGCCAAGAAAGCATTTAGATTTAGAGTTAAAGAAGATACTTGTAAGGTATGTTGATGCCGTTGAGAACATGATCTTCCTATTATTCCCACAGTTCAATGTGCTTTAGGGGTAGGGTTCAACTTAGGGTTTGGTAAAGGTTATAGCTGCGTCATGGTTTGTTAGGGCAAGTATAAGATAAGAGTATGCTTAGGATTGGGCTTAGACCAATGGGATGGTGAAGTATCGGGATGTCGGACTGTCGGACCCATCGGTAAGCAGCGTCACGTTTCTGTCCGTTTTGACGACAATGAAGTCCATTCAATTCGTCTCCAGTTGATGAACAACAGTCTCAAGAAGTTCCGAAATTAGTATTAGTGTTATTAATACCCAGTGATGTTTTAGTACATGATTTATATTATTCTGCAAAGGCAAAACGTTTACGTTCTTGTCATACACGTATTAGGCTACTAAGTTATTCTATTCTTTGAATTGAAGTAATGTGAGGACTAAAACACGATAGTAAAACCAAGTCGTCTTTGGGTAAAGCTATTCTACATTAGGTGTGAGCTATTGAAGCTATTCATCCTGAGTAAGCCCATTCTGTTTGGTTAAATTCGATGCCTTACCTTTTCAGATAAAGAATGGACAAGTTGGTCAAGTCGTTATACAAATCCGTGGCCGTGGTGAACGAATCAACAGGATGCCAATCAAGGATTTAGGAGTATATGATGTGGAAATTGATCAAGAATTTGGTGTACAAATAGGACCCGCTTGCTTCAGCTGAACAAACAGATAGATTAAATTTCATCCGCACTCTTCTTCTCATATTTCATCAGATATTTACAATAAGAAGGAACATGTCCACACTCATCGAAAGAGAATCCAGATCTTTAGTATTCATTATGTTAATCTTAAGGACCAATTTAATTCGCGATTTGAGAAGAGATGAAGTCAAGCCGCCGAGAGATGTTACTTAGTATGCGGAGGTTCAAACTGTGATTTTTCTACAAAGCATATGTGATCCAAGCTACATACTGCCATAATATGACTTTTCGGGAACAGTTGGTTTTGATTGGGGGTAAACAGTCAAGTCTCGCTGGATGCATGTCATATTTTACCGCGGCATATTTTACTACCTCTGTCAAATCCGTCCAAATTTTGTCAGCATTCAGCTGGAAGTGGGAAATAAAAAATTATAAAATCACATTTTTTGTGATTTATTTTTAAATAAAAGAGGTTAAATTTGACTGACTGTTTTGATTTGTCGAAGAAGACTAGAACGAGGGAAGAACACTGTGTTTGAACCGACCTGGATTTAGACGCTGCTGAGACAAAAGGGACGAATTGTCGACAACTATCACCACCGTGACCAGTGATCTTGTTTCACACTTTGGTCCTGCGATCCAAT
>JAUELE010108893.1:0-14629 GCA_031471655.1 Diodora aspera
AAATACGACAGTGACCCGGGCGGGATTCGAACTCGGAACCTTTTGGTTTTGAGTCCAGTGCGCTAACCACTGCGCCAACCCCGCGCCTAACGTGTCTAATACTAACTCAGATAGTTATCTACCTTTCGAGTACGCAAGTGTTATTGTTTGGACCAGTGAGTTGCCAACTGGAGCTGATTTGTTTGGACTCCAGTACTCAACAAAAGACAAATCTTTAAAACTCTGATGACTCTTTTGTCATTATTTGCAACGATCCAAGTTATTGTTATCCTTTTGTTGTGAATTTGGAATGCCTGACTTCTGAAGACCTTTGTTGCTAAAGGAGGGCAGGAGACAACAGAGATTGTGCTGGATATCCTTTTGTGGGATGTCTGTTTCGCGGCAGCATTTTGATAACCAACATGCAAAATGGTGCAAGCTCAACCTATTTTACGGACGTTGGCAAGGTAAGGTGCTGGGGGGGGGGGGGGCGGTGTCACATGTCCCCACTGTCTCCCATTGGATCCGGGCCCGGGGTATCACAGGTTGGGACAGGGGCGTGTTATCAGTGCTTGACGTCCCGATTGGAATATGTCTTTTTTGTTAAATACTTTCAAGAAAATGTTTCACAGCAACAGGTTTTGCACAATGAATCATACCGGTAATCTTTTCAAACATCCGTAAAATTCTCGGAGTGTCATAGGTCGGGACAGGGGCGTGTTATCAGTGCTTGACATTGGCCCTATTTTCCGTCGATACGTCCCGACCATGTGTTATGGACCAATACTTGAAAAATAGTGAGTGATAATAATTTGTAAAAGCACCTTGTTTTGTAGCTGAGTAAAAATATTCGATTTTCAAATTTCATATTTTCAAATTTGGATAGTTTAAACATATTTTGTTGTCTGAAATTTGTACATGAAAATTTGGCTAAAGGGACACACTTATTAAGACCGTCTCCTTAGACACAGACAGAAATATGCACAGAAATGTAAACAGATGGACACCTACTAAAGCAAAAGTGTCTAATACAAATGCAGAGACAGAATAACAAAAAGTATAAATAAAGAATGGTAAACATAACACATTAAATTTAAACATAATGTATTATCTGAAATTTGTACATAAACATTTGGCAAGAGAGACACTTATAATTGAGGCCGTCTCCTTAGACACAAACAGAAATATGGACAGAAATATAAACAGATGGACATTCACCAAAGCAAATGTGTCTAATATAAACAGAGACAGAATAGCAAAAAGTATTGGTAAATAATGGTAAATATAACACATTAAATGATGTCTGATTATTGTGCCGTTGTTTGATCAACCAGAGAATATTTGTTATCTCAATATTTAACATTGCATTAAGAACATTGCATTAAGAACATTGCATTAAGAAAATTGCATTAAGATCATTACATTAATAACATTACATTAATAACATTACATAAATAACATTACATTGACAACATTACAACCTCAGTACATTGTGCAAATGTACTAAACATAACATAAACTATATGTAAACTGACGTGCAAAAGTAACGATACTAAATGACTTTATATTTAAAATATACTGACGTCCAAAAGAAAGTATACCAAATGATTTCAATTATTTTCCTTCACGTCTTTATGTCATAGATCATCAAAGGATGTTTGGATTTCAATGAGTGTACTGTGATAGACATCACGTCATTGATAACACTTCCTTATCGTGAAGGGGTATTATCTTCCATGTCCAACGTATGTGTGAATTTATTCATTAGTCTTTCAAAATTTTGTATCGTTTGTTTTGCACGTCAGTATAGTTATGGTTACTGAAACACATGTAAGGACATAGAAATACTGATATGTGAGATGAAAGTAGCGATACATGTTGTTACGTTAGCCATAGAGACATAGAATCCGTTTACTTTTCAAAAGAATATATTAAAATATGAACTCTAATAAAAACAAATAAGAACACTATATTGCGTGAACCGGCATGCATTCTCGTACAGTGACGAACAACTCCGGATCTACTGCAACAATATTTCCTTTCTTATCTGAAATATGTTTCAGGACAGTAAATTCAAAATGATTATTTACTAAAATAGCTACTATTATGCTTATAGGCACTAAAATAGCACTCGTCTCTGTTGCTCAATAATTTGTTGTTGTTCAATAATAAAATGGGCATCTTTCAGGCAATAGATATGGAGTCATTGGCGTCTTTAGTATCTTATAATTATGTATCTTTAGTATCTTATAACTTGTTTCCGCTTAAACACATCTTGTAGACCCCGACAATTAAAAGACAAAAATATTTCCATTTTCGTTGTACCAAACCATCATAGAGGACCTTACATACTGTACGAGAAGTCATATGAAATATATAGAAAAGAATGCATGTGTGCTGCAGAAACATCATTATTAAGAGTAACTTTTTTCAGATAAAGTAATGTAAAACATAAATAATCAAGTTAACTTCCCAACAAGTCATCGTGTATGGATGTAAAAATGAACAAAAAGATGTCATTTAAGTCAAGCAATGTGGCAGTGTTCTTAATTCCCTCAGAATTGTTATTATAGATATCATCACCAAACAGTGGTAATCAAAGTAGGTACTATGCACAACACCGTTAATCATGGTGACAGATATCAAATGGCAAACGTAATGTATTAGGAACGTCTTGTATAGATGTAAAAATGAACAAAAATATGTTATTTACGTCAGGTGATTTCGCAATGTTCTGAATTCACTCAGAATTGTTAATATAGATATCATCATCAAACAGTGGTAATCAAAGTAGATACAGAACACCGTTTTAATGGTGACGGCAGCCAAATGACGAAGGTATTTATTAGGGACTTGTTTGTTTCTGAGGTGCAAGTGAAACATCCTGAGCGGGGTACATGCAAATACCCTAAACAAGACACAGGACTGCTACCTAAGCATATACAATGGAGATATGAGGCCATTACATGTCTAAGTGGTAGCTATGAACCAGCAGACATGTCATGTGAGGATAACCTTGAAATTAAAAGATCAACAATATTTGAGAACCTCTATTATCAGATTCAGATACTTGGGTACTCTCCTAACTACTTTTGTAACCACACTTTTAAACTGTAGTTCGTTGCATTAGTTTATTTGAAAGTATCGAAATTTAGAAATGCTCTGGATTCATTCAGCATTGTTAGCATAAAACTCACCACCAAACATCTTCCTAGGTACGGGGGTACCTTCTTAACTACAGTGAAATCCGGATAAGTAAAAAATGCGGATTAGTAAAACATTTTCGACGTCCCGGCGTGTTTTTTCTTTACGTATCATTATTTTGATACAGATAAGTTAAATCGGTTAAGTAAAACATCCGGATAACTAAAATGATTTTCAGGGTCCCTTCAATCAATTAAGTGAGTAAATGCCATAGGATAAGTGAAATACACAAGTGATCATCCCAATGAACACTAACTGATTCAACACAATACCTAGCGAACAGTGTTTTCATTGCGTTTATTTGTTTTGCAATTGTTCGTAAAGACTTAAGTGCTTCCCAATGTGTTTGTGTGCAAACTGATGGGGACAAACCTTTGCACAAGCCCGGTAATTTCATGTCTATTATATCTTCGTGTGTTATTCTGACTGCTTGGCGAGGTTCGGATAAGTAAAATATTGGATAAGTAAATATAAGACCACGGTCCCTTGAAATTTTACTTATCCTTATTGCACTGTGTGTTTGTCAGCGCACTTTTAAGCTAAAGTGTGTTGCATTGGTTTATTTAACAGTACTCTTATTGGAGACTATACGGTATTTAGAGAGGTGCCGAGAACAGTACATTTTAGTCCTATCAATTTGAATGTTACAAACGTTGCAACGAAATATTGGAAAACATCTCAACACACTAGAGGGCGACCATTTGATTTTCATAATGGGAGGGGATCTAGTAGATTTTTAAAATAAATAGTTTGCAGAAATTGTTTTTAAGAAAATAAACAAATATTTTTCAGTTACAATTATCAAATATTTCAAGAAGACATTCACATTAACCTTGATTTCACGCTTGTAAATGCATTAACATTCCTGTGCATATTCAAAACCAAACGTACCCTGAATAATAAAAAAAAAATTGAGAAATTAATAGCTTGTCAGCAATTATCCCCTTCCCAAAAAACAACAACATTGATTTTCTCATGCCAAGAGATAGTTTGCAAAACCATTGAGTTACCTCCCCTTGCTATGAAACATCGCGGACATGAATGGATTAATTTCTGACACTGGGGACTATTTTAACACCGGAAGTGTACGAGAATGAACGCCACTGTCATTAACATGGCGCTTGGTAAACACACCTCCTGAAAATACATTGTAGCGTTTAAATAAGGATTTACGGTATACATGATGTATTTCCCGTAGGTATTACGTTGTGAGCCATGTCCCAGCATGTCTGAAACTCATCCGCCCATTCATGTCCGAAAGATGACTTGAATGTAGGGGAAATAACTCTCAACTTGTATTCGATAACGTCAACAGCACAACAATTCATTTCCGTTCTTGAGGATGGTAGCAAACGAGGCAACAAAACGCAAACAAATAAAGACCAGGCATGGTCTACAAAACCTTTTTGTCGGCATCCGACAACAAAAACAGTCCTAATCCGTTCTAAAAAGGTAGCACCATCGAGGAAATATCCTGCAGAGAAACATTAGCAGATCACAGTAAAAGGCCGCACATCCCGGAAGTATAATTGAAGGTGTCGTAACATCTTCTGAAAAAATACAAGTATTAAAGCATATATGTGCGTATATCAGTTCATCAGCCTTTTCTACAACGAAACAATTGTACATGAAATATTGGTGGTTCCACTGCGGAAGTCTCGTTAAAGAAAAAAAGCATAGGTTTCAGGAAACCTGCACTCAACTGGTCGTATCCCAGTCCCACGCCGCACCCCAGCCGAGCCCACCTTTTGGGCTCAAATGCAATCCCAAACTACACTGCTCTCAATAAGTAAAGGATATCGAAGTTGAAATGATCAGCAAGAAGAACTGTGTTCGGAGCTTGGTAAACCTTTCGAATATGATAGAGACCAGCCTCTGGGGATTATGAGTGTGTGGTGTTATTAAGGGCACATTACCCAGAATACAAAGTATGGACGCCCGAATACACCAGAGGGTGGTCTTAAAAAACCACATCTTGCCTGACACGTGCAATTCTGATGAGCACGAGCTTTTATGCATGGACAACTATACATGCTTGCCCACAGTAGCATCCGTCCCTCACCGCCCCTCTGAGACGACTGAACGAACAGGAGAGATTCAGAGCCACTGGAATGCTACAAGCTGGGAGAAGGCAAGTTTATGCAGGCGAATAACTGCGCCTTTCACAATCTGTAATCAGCCGATTATTGGACAAGTATAGGTGCACAGGAAGATTGCAAGACAGACCCAGTAGTGGACGCTCAAGATGCAGCAACCTACGACAAGACAGACACTTGGTAACTCAAGCCCTGCGTACTCAACAGCTCAAGAGACAGCTGCAATAACATCGTACCGTATCTTTACACAGATCATAGGAAAGACCTGCATGCTCTCTCTCAACACACATCTAGTATACTGATCTCACCTTTCTATTACATCATAGAAAACTTCCAAGTGACCAAATAGTTCTAATGGTTCAATATCATCATTCCCTCTCTCGAAGGATGCCTGACCTAAGGATGGCATAAACCTCACTGGTCCATAAATTGAGTTAACAAAAAATATAACTGAACACTGTGAATAAACTTCCTCACCTGCACGGGTGGTAAGTATCGGAGCAGGTCTCCTGTGACGTCTGTCCAGTTTCCTTGATGGAAAACCATCGGCCATCTCCCACAGCACAAGGACCGAGAGACACAGAATGCAGAGAAATCGCATCGTCGCACAGAGAAAGTTAACCAGTCAAGTCCCTCTGTCTGCAGCGACTAAAACCCCGTCTGTTGTCCGTGCTTTAAGTAAGATGAACATCCAATCGTTGTCAGTTGTACCAGTCTTTGAAGTCAGCGATGCGTAGCGCACTTCCTTCTATAAGGTATGTCTTGTCATGAAAAATCTTTAACCTGAAAGATGCAGTACTGTGTCTTTGTTAAACTGACTTCACACTCTCAAACAATTAAGGGCGTTGTGTGTCATTATAGTGTATGTTTCACATCTCTAATTACAGGGCCTTTACTTCTCGTCATAATGAGATTTGAATGGATTAAAATAGCAACAACGCGCATATCTGATAATTTTGTCTGTAATGGTTGTTATGTGTGCCAGTGCTGCACGAAACAGGTAGTAACTTTAACCAATCGTTTTAGGGTAACAGCACGGACTTTTCAAGCGCAATCGTACAACATCCATTCCCCTAGGGAAGAAGAAATCTCTTTTCCAAATAACTCCTCCATTTGGGCTTCCAGGGCGTCACGTAGTGTCACTTAGAAAGAATAAGCTTAAGGCCCCAGTGAGCAAACGGGTGTCGTACACTGGGTCTCAAAAGTAGCTTCCCTAATGAACGCGTTCTGAACATGTACAATTGCACTCAGATCGCGTGTCGGTCCCGTGCAGATCGCGTGTCGGTCTCGCGCAAACCGCGTGTCGAGTCGGTGGATAACGTGGGTCGATGGCAAGCAGAACGCGGAACGATGGCGTGCTGAACTCGTGTTGATTGTATACTGAATTGTGATGGCATTGCATCTAATAATGTTGATTCTTATATACCGCTAAGTCCAGCGCTGCGTGCTAATACGACACTACGCGCTGCTCAAAGCGCTTCAAGCATTATTACCCCGGTTCAACCTCGGCAACCCACTTAGGTGCACATAAGGTTATCCACACTCCACGCCGGGTACCCAGTTTCAGCTGGGTTAACTGAGATAATGTGGATTAAGTTTCTTGTCCAAGGAAACAACGCAATATCAGAACCGGGAATCGAACTCCGGACCTTGTGATTGGTAGGCAGACGCTCTACCACTGGGCCACTGGGCCACTGCGCTCCCCGTAATTTGATGACATTTCAGGCCAAATAATCTTTGTTTCACTGACGTCTGAGGCCAAATCTTCCAGGAAAAGATAAGAATAACTTTTCATTTATTTTCGTGACATGCATGTTTTATATACAAACACACACAAAAATCCACAAAACATTGAAGTCTGTTTCATTGGGATTTATCCTACCTGACACTTGTCTAAATATAGACATTAATATTTTTTATTTACCGGTATTTCTTTTATTATTATTTTTCATACAAGGAAAGTTGGATGCTCGGAAAAAAAGAACTACTAGGAACTATATTTTTAAACAACTGTTAAGCAAAACTATTATCCAAAGTTATTTGGTATTTCTATCAAGTGTTACTATTCTCGTTGCCCTTTTCCTGTTACGTGTCTACATAAATTCTCAATCAGCTATGCATGAGAGAGTGAGAGCAACAACAGAAACGATTTCCAAGATCAGAGTGAAAATTGTTTTCATTGTTTTGTTTTTTTGACCAATACGATAATACTGTAAATGCTATTGAAGTATTCAAAATTAACGAGCACACTCCCGATATACTGATTTGGCGCACGGGGGATATGTTGTCTAAAGGGAGGGGAAGAGAGCCAGTGTTTTGGCCCCATGTGAAAGGGGAGAGTCGCGGAAAGGGGGTTTGTGTTTGTTAGTGAATACAGGTGTTATTGTAGGGTAAGAGAGAAAGGAGACATAGTAATATTTTTTGTTGTTGTTTTATTTTTTTGCATTTTGTTTTGCTTAATTTAATTTGGTTATTATTATTTTCAAAATTCTGTTTAAAAATTAATAATAATGAGAGGGGATTTAACTAGGTTTTAGCAGTTACCTGGGTTTGTATGAGGTTGGTGGGTTAGGTAAATTGTGCATGGTGAGTTACTCTTGATCCAATGTAAGTGCGAGTTTACGGCGCTGGAGGGTGTATTTGGTGCAGTGAATAAGAACGTGTTCTATAGTGCAAGCTGTGTTGTTGCGATTACACTGTGATTTGAACGTTGGGCCAAATTCGCTCCACGTTGATGCCACTGCATCATGGGTAAAGAAATTATGGGATGGTCAACTTAGCAACCAAATCGTCCGGCAAAAGGTCAATAAAGTAATATGAACATTACCATTCTAAAAATGTTTACACTCATTTACGTACATAAGTCAATCTTTCTCTCATCGGGCATTTGTTTCAGATCAAAACCTGTTCGCCCGTGTTTTCGCGGTTCAAAGGATACTACTTGCTACGAAAGCCCAAAACAGTGTTTTATGGACTTCACATCCACTTGCAAAAATATAGGAAAGGGGTGCCGGTGTAGCAGGCCCAAATGACTCCCCTTGAACTGGACTCTAGAGTCACATGAGCCTAGACACATATGACTTCCCTCCCGAACCTCAGACAACTCCCTTTAGGCTCAGATAACACCCCTGCTGGGCGCAAATGACTCACCTCCCCAGATTGCCTGTCTTAGATCAAGCTGGTGACTACCCATACTATGCACATCTTTCTTCACACTAGGCTCAGGCGACCCCCCCCCCCCCCATGTTTCTGATCAAAATTAATATAAATTAAAATAAATGTGTATGTTTTATGTATCAAAGAGAGAACATCACTGCCATAATGTCTTTATTATACCCCCGCTACCGTCCCGCACATTTTGTTCCTCTCATAGCACCTTCACTGATTGTCGGAATCCTATGAAACGTTATACATGCGATGAGTAGGAGGTGTAGATGTGCCTTTTCCATCGTTTGTATATCTGTGTGGTCATTTGCATATTTTATGCAGAATTTTCTAATCATTGGACTTAATTTTTGTTCCGCTCAAAGCACCTTCACTAATTGTCGGAAGCCTATGAAACTTTACACAGGCGATGAGTAAGAGGTATAGATGTGCCTTTTGCATTATTTGCATAATTTATGCAGGTTTTATACCAATAACGCCGCCATTAATTGTCGGATTCTGAAGAAACGTAATGTCAGTGACCTGTAAGAGGTGTACATGTGCCTCTTGCAGCATTTGCATACATATCTATGTGAACATTTGCATAAAGCTCTCGGTGTGTCAAAAGAGGCTAGTTACCTACTAATCATTGCAATAGCATTCTGGTGTGTACACCTGGTAGCGGGGGTATCTACGTGAGCTGTGCTCACTACTTTTCTTGTTTTCCTTTGCACACAATGTCATTAATGAACCAGTTCCCAACTTATGAAAGCCGTTTGACCACATTACACAGAAAGAAAACGGTTGAAATGTTCACTGAATACAATTCTTTTCGGCAGTGAGAAGCGGAGGCACAACACAACTCTCCTCATGTGCATCTACCTTCCTTCACACTGGGCTCAACTAACTGCCCTCATGTATATATACCTTCCTTCACACTTGGCTCAGACGACACCCCTCATGTATATATACCTTCCTTCACACTGGGCTCAACTAACTGCCCTCATGTATATATACCTTCCTAAACATTGGGCTTAGGCGACACCCCTCATGTATAAATCCTTTCCTTTACACTGTACTCAGGCGACACCCCTCCTGTGGCCGCGTGGTAAAGTGTTGTAATCTGGCGACCCGGGTACGCCCCCGGCTCGCGGCGCTGTGTTGTGTCCGTAAACAATCCACTTTAGTCCAGTTGTCTCTGTCGATCAAGCTGAAACCGGGTACTGATCCTTCAATTGTGTAATGACCTTCTAGCGCTGAAAGGCAGCTTGGGTTAACCAGGGTAATATATGGAAGCGCTCTGTGTCTACTCTTGGGTGGAGATACTGCGCTATAAAAGAACTATCCATTATTATTATCATTATTATTATTATTATTATTATTATTATTATTATGTATGTATACCTTCCTTCACACTGGGCTTAAGCGACACCCCCTCATGTATATATTCTTCCTTAACACTGGGTTCAGGCGACACCCCTCATGTACACTGGGTGTAATGTGTACGTGAGAACGTTAGCTGTTAATTCACTGCGACGATGCAGTTTCATGACGTTGGGCAAGTGTACGAATTTACAATGTGATGTCATAATTTACACTGTTCCGAAATAATATTGCTATCTATCAAGAGATAAAACACTCGGGCTTTACGCTGCCTTTTCTAAGCAGCTGTAATACACATAATCATAATGTAAACGGACTCTGATCACCAGTGGGGCGACTTTTGGTGGAAATTGCTCATGGCTTTAGGTTCAGGTTACCGACAAGTGAACGAATGAAAATCATCTATGCTTATGCATTAATGACCAAAAATAGACTGTTGACAAGAGTGTCCAAAGTTTCATTAGCTAACTCTTTGTAGGTAAAGAAAAATCTGGAGTTGTTTGAGTAACGAGCATGCTTCAACCGGTGTACTGAGTGTTAATCCGAGGTGTACAGAGTGTTAATGATTGGGGAAATTTCAGTGCACTGAGTGTTAAAGAGTAATTTTTTGTAATTTCAATTAATATTTTGGTTAAATTCGACTGAGAAGGAGTTAATATAGTTTATCTGTGTAGTCTCTTTGAACATGAATTTGTACGTTCAATTTCCGAACAAAAATGGTTATCATGTACCGATGCTATTATTGTACAGAGGTCCGGTAAGAGTTTAAAGATATAATTTCTCATGCAAACGCCATACACCCGGATGACGACACCACTGAGGCAGCGAGTTTGGGCTTGCAGTGGTGCTCTTGGTAGTGACACTCGTTGCTGAGTGTGTCCCACAATCAGTAGATGGCCTCGTCTTGTCACGGCAATAGTGTTGATTCTGGTCATTCCTGTTGGTTGTGATATATATATACCTACCCTGTTCTTGTAAACGTAACATGTGCGTCACCATCGGAGTTTTGTGCTGAAAATGTGAATGACAGTCTGCATTTAACCCTACTACCGAATAAACCATATTGATTGTCGTATTCTTGTTAGTTGATCATCCAACATGGGTGTATACTTTCATTTTCGAAATACATGTACGTTTGCCATTTGGAAGAGTGGATATGTTGCTTCCCGCTTATCGCAGCGTCTGTGAACAATTTAGCATTTCTTGGGTCTTTTACGCTGGTTTTCACACATGAATACATGCTGTATGAGGTACTCTGACACCGGGAAGTGTTGTGGAAGACATGACTTAGACTGTTCAAGAGTCTGTTTTTCTGCGGTTTTATGAACGGTCAAGGACAACTCAAGTCTGATTTTTCCATAAAATAATATTTTTATCCACAGTACTCACAAATAAGCTTTGCAGACAGTGATATGACTAAAATATTGCTAGACGAGGTGTTTAATATTATCCCTTCTTTAATGTAAGAGAAGACAGCCACAGCCTGCATCTCCATTTAAAATGTGTTGAGGAGAATTTTGGATTACAAACCGAATTTCTTCAAGATCTGGCGTAGTTTGCACAGAGTAGGCTTCTTGTGAAGTTTCGACAGCTGAAATTCACGAAATGAATGTTCATTAAAATTGCCCAAAACACGTTAGTTTTCATGTTGCAACAAACGTATTGCTGAGTTCAGGTGCCTGCAGATAACGTTGATGGGATGTTTTCTTTCAAGAAACTTCCCTCAATTCCACCCGTTTCATGAACACATATTTGTGCTTGATACATATTCCAACCCAAAGAGTTTATAAACATTGATTAAAAATCATTTAAGAATTACATGATAGAATCTTGTATAAATAGGTACAGTGTTAAAGGGACATAATCAAAGTTGCGTCTGTATAATCGGTCATAAACCTAAAATACGTACAATTTGCTCTTATTGTAACAAAGAATCTTCGGCGAATGTAAAAACCTGACATTGGAAGACTTCTCATGGATGATTAGATATCTTTTATCGAAAGAAACAGAACGTCTGACCTACATTGACGGTCACCTTTGTTGTTTTGCAACAACATCGTTTAACGGGTTATTAGCTAAAACGGTGACATGCCAAAACGGTGACACGCCAAACTTGGCGAAAATCTATGGACAATTGAGTGTAATGATCGATGGATATATCTATCTTTTGTTGTTACCGTTGTATCCAAAATGTCACCGTTTGGACCAAATATCTTTCCCCGTTTCGTTATGGCGTATCACCGTTTTAGCCAGTTACATATTTGCTTATACGTATACATTTCTCCAAATGTAATGCGCAATGCGTTAGACGAACTCCGTTTTTTTATTGCCTCAATTAGTGTGAAATCTGCGTGTAAAAAATCGGAAAAAAACAGCACGGTATTATATTACTCGATCAACAGAAAGACCAGCTCTGAACATCGATTGGCGTACCTGCAACTTTGATTATGTCCCTTTAAGATCGGGTGTACGTAGTGTTAATGCTGATTTTTTTCTTTCCGGTTCATTTCGACGGGTTACATGTTGCTACTATCCAACCAAACGCTGAATTATCATGAATACATTCGATTCATTATAATTTAGCTTTTGTTTGGATATAATAACATCTAACCTGTCGGAATGAACCGGTTGGAAAAAACTCAGCATTAACACTCAGTACACCCGATCTTAACACTACGTACACCTCAATTGAGACAATCACTTACACTCAGTACACCGGAGAAACTTGAAATCGAAATTGAATCTGTGTTGTTTACCAACTGATTAAACAACAATTTGAGCATTTTGTGGGGTGAAATTTTGCAAATGATTACAAAAGTCACTGAAGTAATCGTACGGAAACTAGTTTTCGGTTAACACTGGATTGTTTTTCAGATTTTTATCAAAATTGGCGTCAATTATGAACATTTCCACATTGAAAGTGTCTTCCGCCTGGTTTATAATATGTAATTAAGCGTATAAAGCGTATAAGGTCTTTAACCTTAGATATGACTGCACACTGTACTTAGTATAGAGTCTCTCTGGAAGTAGATGGTAATTATATGGTCGTAACTTTTGAAATATTGTGATAATGAGAACAAATCTAACACTTAACCAGCTTCCTGTAACTGCTTTCTCGCTGTAAATGTCACGTGTCCGATCATTAACAGCCAACGTTCTCGCGTACACATTACACCCATGAAAATGGTACGATCTGAGTCCATTTCAACAGTTTTCATGATTGGTTGGGGGGTTGTTTTGGGGGGAGGGGGGTTGACTTGATGCAAACATAGCAAAACAAAATAAACTGGAGGGGGCACATGTCCGCAGTGTTCTCCCTCTCCCCCCTCCGATCGGAACCTGAATGTCTAAAATTGGAACCTGACTTGAAAATCAGTTTTATGTATCTCAGATAACTACACATCCAACATGTACAACACAGTGACACACCATGTGATTGAGGATCCATCGACTCTAGTTGTAGACCCTCACCTAGACCACGAAACAGAGTGGTTACAAGAAGAGGAAATACAAGGTATGTTGTAGGTCTTAAGCGGTATTTACACACACAAGACAATGACCATTCTGCAGATTTACAGGCCTATCTTTTCATTTCTACTTGCCTAGCCATGAATACGAGGAGGCAGTATTTGACCCTGATGTTGTTTCTAATACCTTTGGGGTGGGGGGATATGTCCCCCTGGCTCGTAAGTCTATAGTCGTACCCCTCTTAGAAAGGGCTTAAGGTCTCGCGTCCGACTCTAGATGGATGTCATCAAAGTCTACAAAATAAGTATCCATACTGCCAATTAAACAGGCAAAACACGTGGGATGACACATCCTCGTGATCCAGGGTATTTATGACTCGATAAAAACTTCGTCAAATGCCCTGGATTCTCTCCTCTGGAGAACGATCGTCTAAAGGTCGTTGTTTTTGACCAATCAGGAAAGAGCCTGCACGTTGCGTGTCTCTACCAACACTCGGAAGGCAAAAAGCGACGTAAAATAAGCTGACTTTTAACTAACACTCGGAGAGGGTTGGTGGCATCTGCCTTTGTTGCTGTGTTTACTAGTATTTGTCAAGAGCTAACATCGTCTCGTTTAGACCGCGATATTTCATTGGTTGTCTATTTTTAGGACAATGATATTTCCTATACACAAAACGACTATCGTTCATGAAAATGAATCCAGGGCATTTGACGAAGGCTTTGACCAAGTCACAAATACCTTGGACTTCGAGGATCGGGAAGACGCTATTTGGAATACTCCTATGTTGTCTGGTACTGGGATATATTATGATGTTAGTTCCTTAATTATTCCATATAGCTCTGCAGACGGTTTTGGCAACACTGGCACTCAAAATATGAACGGCAAACTATCACATCCACCAAATTTCAAATTTCAGCAGCAAAACTTCTTTTGTTTCATTCATATTAATTATGCATCAATCAGAAAGTGAATGTTCACATCGGGTATTGTTGAACACATCGTAGCAAATTAGCAAAAACTGGCCGACGAAAATCGAAACTGAACTCGTTTAATTTCCGGCACACTGATATACTTCTACTGACGTCTCCCTTTGTTGCACGTGTGACGTCAAGCTTTTCTGGGCCTCCTAGTCGGTAGTAGCTCGGAACGCGTCGGACAGGTGCAAACGTGCGGTCACTTCCGACAGCAGATCTAACATGCATTAACTTCACATTTGTGGAGCCTGTTCATGATTGGGTGGTCCGACAGTGACGTCACTGGATCTGCTGACATCCCAACTCGATCCCTGGATACCATGACCAAACCATATGAATAATTGGATCCCCTTACACACACATACACACACACACCCTGAC
>JAUELE010109004.1:0-14628 GCA_031471655.1 Diodora aspera
ATCAAATTACACTCGTTGAAATCCAAGCATCCTTTTGATCAGCTATGACATAAAGACGTAAGAGAAAATAACTGAAACCATTTGGTATCATTTCTTTTGCCCGGCAGTATGCATACCTGGCTGTTCTTGCCTACGGTTATCACCAAATGGATCTTTCTTCTGTTTACGAAGATTTATCGTTTACGATTATCGCTGTACAGCGGGTTTTAAGTATAGAGCTGACCGTGCTTGTGGAACGTTGTCAATAAATAAAGATTTCTCCGTTACATTTGTTATATCAGATCCGTCGTCTGGAAGTGTCTCTCTATGACCAGTTTTGACTACAGAACTGATATATTTGCGTACAATTATCACCAAACACATTTGCTTCTGTCACAGTTATCAGATCTAGTTTCAAGATTTCTATCCACGGTTAGTTTTAACAATATACCTGAGATATGTGTATACGATTATCACTAAATGAAGCTTTCTTCTGTCATAACGTTACATTTATCATACCAGATCTATCGTTTACGATGGTCTCTTTGCGATAACTACAAATCCCGGATATGTGGGTAAGTTTGTCACCAAATGAAGATTTCTTCTGAAAAAGTTATCCTATCGGATCTATAGTAAAAAATACCCTTCGCGGGTAGTTTTTTTTACTAGAGACGTAAATGTTCGTTTGAACGGTTATAACAAAATGAAGGTTTTTTCTGTTTCATTTAACATATATCTCGATTCAGATATTTTTTCTACGGTTAGTTTTAAACTAAAGACCAGAGATGTTTGTGTCAGATTAACACCAAATGAAAGCTTCTTAGGTTTCATGTATCATATCAGCTTAATCAGTTGAATGGATTTTAATTAAACTGAATGATTTTTTCTTTTGTCACAGTTATCATATCAAATCTGATTTTTATCATATCAGGTTTATCGTTTAAGAGTATCTTTTCACAGCTTGTTTTAACTATAGACCTGGTAGTACGTGCGTACGATTATTACAAAATGAAGCTTTCTTCTGATACGTTTATCATATCATATTTATCGTTTAAGACCGTCTCTTCATGGTAAGTTTTAACTAGAGATCTGACTGTTCTTGTGTACGATTTCCAACAAATTAAGGTTTCTCCTCTTACATTTTTCATATCAGATCAATCGTTTAAGATTAAATCTCTACGGCTAGACCTGACTGTTTTCGTGCACCATTATCACCAAACGAAGATCTCATTTTTTATGCAGATCCAGCCGTTGAGACTGAAAACCATTAATGTATTTAGATGTCTGCACCCACCGACGCAT
This sequence comes from Diodora aspera, assembly GCA_031471655.1. NCBI lineage: Eukaryota > Metazoa > Mollusca > Gastropoda > Lepetellida > Fissurellidae > Diodora > Diodora aspera. Next base: position 1,282 of record JAUELE010109004.1, read on the forward strand.
CCGATCCTTTCTCCAATTACGCTCGGAGTAAAGACAGCAAAATATTAGTCCATTTTCAGAAGCACATTTACCAAGCCGGAAACCTAATTTGGGCATGCGCACTAATGTCTCTTCACGAGCCAGACAGGATCGTAATTCCCAGTTATTTGAGATCATTCCTGTGTGTATTAGGATTTGCAGAGAATCTACTTAGGGGTTTGGCATCGAGAACAGTGGTATAAAATCAACATAATAACTGTCTTCGAGTGCAGACATATTTACCGTGAGAGGAAAGAAGACCGCTTTCATATCAATACGGAGATGCCTAGCCTCAGTACTCGATGGTGATAGCGTTTGGAATAAATATGTGGAACCTATTGGATTCTGTAGACTTGGTGACAGTCCGAATTTCACGGCATAGATCCTATAGAACACACTCTTGGGGCGTGTCAATAGGGGCGTGTCAATAGGGGCGTGTCAATAGGGGCGTGTCAATAGGGGCGTGGGATGAAGCAGTGAGCCTTGGTGGTTATTAGTTCGAATCCCAACAGGATACCTCTCTTTAAGTACAGCGATTGGACCCTGACATCGACGTGATGTAGAGGACATCGTGATGATATGGCTAAAAGATTACCAAAACCATTTAAAAAATCACGCACCCACTCATATCAATACGTAGTCTGTGCGATCGATAGTGATAACGTTGCGAATAAATATTTGTAACCTATTGGATTCTGTAGACCTGATGACAGTCTACTTTCAAAGACATAGGACAATGATTCTTTACCCTTTTCGGTGACATTCAACCTCGAGTCTATTACAAAATTTAATGCATCATCAGTGTAGATATTATAAATGTCTATTGTTTCATGGTATTAGTTTTGGGGATAAATGTGTCGTACCTTTTGGATTCTGTAGACTTGGTGATGATCGCCTTTTAAGAACCCGTTTAGGCGCCTTGCGTTAGTGTTCGATGGTGGTAAAGTTTTGAATAAATATGTTGAACGTATTAGATTCTGTAGACATGGCGAAGGTCACCTTTTTAAGACTGGGTCCCGGCTTAGAATATGAATAGGATATCGTGATGTCACTATTGCTTAGGATCAGTGTTCGGCGGTGATAGTGTTTGGAATAATTATGTGGAACCGATTTGCTTGTTGAACCGATTTGCTTTTGCAGTCTTGGTGCCAGTTGCCTTTTAAGACATATATGCCATTTAGAAGACCCCTCTCAGACCTTGCGTTCATGCTAGCATCAGTGCTTCACGGTGATGGCATTTGGAACGAGTATGTAGAACCGATTTGATTTTATAGAATGGTGGCAGTTTTTGTACGATAGAAAACCCGCATAGAAAACCAACCTCGTGTCCATGCTTGCATGCACCGCTTCAGTGTTCGACGTGATAATGTCAGGAAGAAATATGTGGAACCTATTTGATTTCATAGACTTGGTAACAGTCGCCGTTTTACACTATGGAACCTTGAAGACTACTCTCATGTCAGTACGTAGATGCCTTGTCTCCATTCTCGACGGTGGTAGCTTTAGAAACGACTACAAAGGATTGATTGATTGACTATAGGACCTAGAAGACTACTCTCATGTTAGTACGTAGATGCCCACCCTCAATGCTCGACGATGGTAGCTTTAGAAACGACTATGTGGAACCTATGTGTTTCAGAAACCATGAGTATGATCATATCTTAACGTTGTGTCTGTGCTCCATGCAATAGAGCTTTGAACAAATACATGTATGTGGAACACACTTAAATTCGTAAACTTGGTAACAATCGTCTCTCTTAGACACTTGCAATGGTCAGAATTCCAAATTCTGAATAATTTAAAACATCATTGCATACAATTAACGGTTTCCGGTATCGATAGACTCAATGACAATGACGTGTCAAATGCGTGATGCCAACAGAGATGTTAAATAATGCCAATTGTATAAGATGATCGCTTTTTGTCCCTTTAACGAAAGCTTTGTAAATGGCACTTGACAGGTAGCATAAGTGTTAATTAAAGACACTGTGGGTATATTTACAGATCACTTGCAGGTATGCTTGTAATGTTAAGATACATCCCAGCAACGAGAAAATTTGTAAATTTACGAAAGGCATGGTCAATACATGCATAGGACTTAAGACCTGAATTCCAGGCCGGAGGGGTGAGGGTTATGGGGGATACGTGACCCCACCCTTTAAGCTTGCCATCTAATTTGTTTTACTATGCTAGCTCCGAATATAATATGAAAGCTTGTTACATGGACTTGCATTCCCCTCTGTACATGTTGATTTTTCAAACTTTTTCAAAAGCTACCAAGAAAATGTTTCTCTTTTGTGAACTATGTTGTACCCCACCCCTTAAAAACAAATCCTTGATCCGTCCCTGAAATCTGGAGAAAGTCTGACATATGCGTAAAGCGTATGTTTAAAATTGAGTATGGTAGAGTTATAGGCTGGTCATAACAGATTCAGATATCCATTGTCATCTGTATGTACACCACACTGGGCAGACGTTTTGCTCTGCTAACCTGACAACCATCCTCTTGTTTCTCCAAGGACTTTCAATGGTGTGACATGGCATTACTGGGGCTTCAGTAGCACAATGCTTGTCGTACAATGCGCCTTAAAATGGAGATCTTCCTTTTTCACGTCTTTCTATCCACCTCTTTTATGAGCTGAATCTTCCCTCGATGTGTACTTTGCATTTTACGTTGCGTTCTGGCTGAAATAATGTCCATGCAATATAAAAAGCACCTCAAATGAACTGGTGTTCTTTCTTTTGGTGATATTACCGAACTATTACAGCGGTGGTGATCTCAGACACAGAGAATAACCCATCGAGGCTGATGTGGACTCATTCCAAGACATCCCGTGGTTAAAGCGGGCCTCCCTTGTATGATCAAAGTTGATAACCGAGGTTTATTTCGGGTTTTGTTTTGAAGGTTTATGTTCAATTTATTTTTAGAGGGGGCTTGTCACAGTTTGTAATCAACGTGTCCTTGAGACGATCAGTACGAGACATATATATATTTGGGGTTTTACGTGGTTTTCGGCAATCGTTCAGCCACATCATCACGGTCTCACCGATATCATGTCGGTGTCAGGGCTCCTGTCTCTCCGGACTGAAAGAGAGGTAGAGGTGCCCGGGAGAGGACAGGGAGAGAGAGAGAGAGAGAGAGAGAGAGACTTGGGGTTTTACGTTGTTTCGGCAATCTTTCAGTCACATCACTACGGTCTGACCAATACCATGTCGGTGTCAGGGCTCCCGTCTTTCCGGACTGAGAAAGAGAGAGAGAGAGAGAGAGAGAGAAAGAGAGAGAGAATACATGTTATTAAAATATATTAGAGCGGTCGAAGGGCGGAATGTCGATCTTACAGTTCTTAAGAAGCTTTCTCATAAACTTTTGAACTTTTCTGTATCAGTCTACCGACTGCTTAACTAATCTTAAGACTCTTAACATAACAGCCTTAGGTACAGCGTTATAATACTGAGGACTTCATCAAAGAAGAGTCTCCCAGGGGCATTTGGATTTGCATTGTAAACGAAGAGACTGACCTGATCACAGACTCAAACAAGCGTGTGTCAATGACTCAGCTATTGTACCTTAATCCAGACAATCATCAACGTATATGAAAACCTTGGACCAGGCAGCAGAAGCAGACGACGTACAAAGTAGACAGTCCGTCTGTCTAATAGAAATATCAAGAGCACGAAAACAAACCGAAGGCAGTCCATAACCACTGAATAGAAAACCTTCCAAAAGGTCAAAGAATCCATGGCCTTCTTATCAGACGGTTGCCAAAGGTTGTAAAGACAGAGGGAACCTTAAGGACTACTCGAGTTACAAACATACGGGGCCCTTGGCCCTTGGCCCCTGTCAGTCACCGGGTCAAGAGGTGACAAGTCAGTGCTTGAAATTTCCTGTTTCCCTGAGGATTGCTTGCAATGAGTTGTCACTGTGGCACAGCATGCTGGAAAATACCGTAGGAGCGATATGCTCAAGGGTAGGACATTCTGGATCTTCCAAAGCAGTCGTGAAGTATTTACCAGGCAAGCCCAAGGTCTCTGGTTCAAGTCATCTCCTGCCATCTCACTTGAATTCTAGATTAGCACATATTTCTGCCCTCAAGTGGACGACTGCAGAAGAATGACACGTTCTTGCATGTACCAATGTTGGATTTGATCGTGGTATCCGCGAGAAACAGACCTCAGATGTACCTCTTACGATGGTCAATTCAGGAGTTGGATCCTTTGTGCTGGGTACTTTGCTCCACCCAGACGGCCCAACTGAAAATGCCTGCACCGTGGCCATAACCACTCGTAAAGGTGGAAAATCAATTGTTATAATCCCTGGACAACAATAATATTACATCTTAGCAAAGACCAGGGGTATGTGGAGTAAACAGTCAAATATTAATTCCAAAGCTTTGATAGCATACTGATCAACAAAAGAAACGATACCAAAATCTTGAAACACAACCGACGGAAAACAAACTTATGACTGTGACGGCGGACTGGTCTCTTCTCCCAACGCATCTTTCATGAACTAGGGAGCAGCTGGGACAGGTAAGTATCCAAGGGAGAGTTTAGCCATAGCAGGACGGAGCCACGTGATACTGCATGACTGCGGACTGTTGACGAACAGTCACACCAAGACACATAATGGTGAACAAGAGACTTAGTATTCTTTTTCATTTGTATCGTATCTCATGAACAAATTATCAGTCTACGATGAGTCCATTACAAACATAATATTTCTTTCGGAAATCTGAAAATCTGAAACTATATTCTTTCTTACAAACACTGAAATGTGATACAAGAAAAGGTTGCTCATATGACCAGTCAAAAGCCCTCAGGCTCCAAGTCAACCTTACAAGGTAATCAATGTCATTCACATTTGACCACAAACGCCAGCCGCGATTTTGTCCAACTCGGGCATATTATTAAACATGTAAAATAGTTTATAACTGCACTCATGCTTCTATGCGCCATTAGTTATATTACATTCACATGCAAATTTGACGAAATGCCTTAAAGATTCAGCATTCCTATAAGCAGCCAACGAGGAAACGTACGGCTGTCACGGATCACACATATTTTAACTGAATATTGCCAACACTTTTGGTGTGTAATGTTCACTTGAAGCTGTGCAGAGTTATTCAATAAAACATGCCAAGTAATCCATATTGTCACACTTCTCTTTACCCAGCCTTCAGTCGGTAAATGCCAAGCAAAGAAAGTGGGGCTAACTTCCATTTACTAAACTCTATTCAACACACGGACTTAACAGTGCGTCTGTTTCTTTTAATAGTTCAAAAGTTCAGTCCCAAGCTGGTGTCAATGTCTTACTTTCTCTTTCATTTTCTTTTCCATACGATAACATTTTCCCAGCCAATTTTACAGACTTCATATTTGTCCTCATCCTGATTAATATTTGTATAAATCAAAAAGAAAATTTCAAGAAGCAATATTATCAAAGTTAGATATTTCCCAGTTGTCGAGCTTGACTTCATATATTCAGTACTGATGCAGTGAGTCATGCATCGAAATGGGAGTGAGTGAGTGAAATGGATTTTTACATTGCAGGGGGCAATATTTCAGCCATAGCGCAATGTGATGTACAAGAGGCACATCAGAAAAGGGACAACACGGGGTCGATAGTAAGATAAAGCAGAAGAGTATCATTTTAGACGGCTCTTATGACAAGCATGAAGATACTGGGGTCCTATTCTTTCTGGTGTTAGAGCGACAAATCTGGGAACCCCACGGGCGCATCTAAATGAAGGTTCCTGACCACATTCATTCCTGTATTTTATTTGCAGAGAAATATTCTAATACATGTATGTCCACCATACCCAAGCGACAACCAATAAAGCATTTGATTAAGACATTGCCTGACGATTACTGTTTCGCATAAAGAACCTTTATTTACTGTAAGAAGTGGATATCAGAATAACGTCTCAAAAGGTTTAGCTTGTCACAGCACCATGTTGAAAGTTCTGAACATGTTAAAGGCATATATTCAAGTCTTTAAATGCATCATTTCATTAACTGACTATACTCAATCGTAGCTACTCGTCTTTTTCCGTGACCGGGCAGAGGACTCGTATGCCTCTCGAGACTCGACATGCGAGAAATGTACGCATGGCAGAGGAATTACAATCGGAATGGTTGGTGTATGATTTCATATAGGCCTTTACGGGTTACGCCGAGTGTTACCAAGCGAATTCGTGGCGCACGTTTACAGGTGAGACGACCAAATAGTTCCATTCAAAGTTTGTTTCATTAATTTGTTTGGATGGTGATTTATAACACAAATGTACTCATCTGTTACGTCTAAAAGTGTATGATTCTTTGGGTATAAAATGTATTTAATAATATCGCTTTCCCCGATTGATATCACGCAAAAGCGCGAGTTATCGTTCCCTGCAGTAGATTCCAAACCAGTTTCTTCTTGTACTCGCTTTGCGCTGGACTGAGGTGGGTTTTATCAAAAGTGGCGACGAGAAGCATACGGAAAGAGCCGAGTAGCTACGATTGTGACCATACTGTAACGGCTTCTTGTAATCGCTTAATTCTTATGTTTTGTGTTGTTGCTTTTTGACAATGCTCGTATGTATTTGTTAAGTTGACACCACAGTCTAAACAAATGCTTCAAAAAGACACTGATAACTGTCGGATTGTCGCATGACAATAATGCATTGCAGAAGGTATATTTTCGTTATGAAAGAGTTTCGTCGTGATCAGACTGGAGGATAGATCCTTTCTCTTGTACAACGTCGAAGGTTTCCCTGCACAATCTAAAAAGGACACGATAAACCAAAAATTACGTTGTTATACTGTGTCATTGAAGGCTCAAACATGCTTTGCATACTCGACACTAGACCTAAACAAAAGTTCCAGATCTCAAACAGGTGCACCTCCTTTTAGGACACCAACTGCATACCTCATAAAAGACTACTCAAATTACGCTCTGTCTAGAACCCAACAGTTTTATATTATTCTCTGTACGACAAACATGCTTGACGATCGTCACAAAGGTTCAAGGACTGGGACAGATATTCTTATTGGTTGGACACGCATTGCATTCCTCTAACGTCACGATCATATTACACCTGTGCTACAGCAACTTCATTGGCTCCCGGTGGCATTTAGGATAAAGTTCAAAATATTGCTCCTAGTGTTTAAATCTCTTAATGAACAAGCTCCAAAATACCTACAAACCCTGATTCGCATGTATAAACCGAAACGGACCCTTAGATCCTGTGACAGAAATCTGCTGCAAGTACCTCTATCAAAAACTCAAACATTAATTTTGTTGATCGTGCCTTCCAGGTAGCTGAACCCGTTCTCTGGAATCAGCTGCCCCAAAATCGGAGAGACTTACATGACCTCCCTCAGTTTAAATCTAAACTGAAGACACATTTGTTTCGTAATGCATTTGACTAATGTTTTGACATTTCTCTGTTCTCATCTTCAGCGCTTCTGAGCAGTGAACTGGCTTTAGCGCTTAATAAGTATTTTCATGTATGTATTTAAGAAGACTACTCAGATTTTGCTCTGTCTTGATCCCAACAGGTTTATACTATTTTCCTACAGTCGCATACGCTCGAAACCTCTTAAAGGCAGACCTCTTGGTTGGCCACACGTTGCATCCCTCCGACATTAACACCAATGTATAATCACTGTAGCAAACAACATTTTAAAACTATTTTATAAAAGACATTTAAATATACTTGGTGATCTTCTCAAAGGTTGGAGACTTCGGACAGATATTTCTATTGGTTGGCCACACATTGCATCCCTCTGACATTAACACTCAAGTATGATCTCTGCAGCACCCAACGTTGTAATACTATTCTATAAAAGACATTTAAGTATACTTGGTGATCTTCTCAAAGGTTCGAGACCTCGAAAAGATTTTATATTGGTTGGATACACATTGCATCCCTCTGACATTAACCTCCAAGTATGTTCTCTGCAGCACCCAACTTTTTAATACTGTTTTATGAAAGACATTAACATACTTGGTGAACTTCACAAAGGTTCGAGAATTCGGACAGATATTCCTATTAATAGGACATACATAGCATTCCCCCAACCACAGCCAATCACTCTCTGTGGACTCCGATAGTGTTATAATATTTGAAAAGTTACAAACATATTTAGTAACCATTACAAGGGTTCTACAACTCGGGAGACGTCCACCTCTTGGTAGGTTAACACGGTAAAAAGAAAGATTGAAGTCGTAAACCTACGTTTTCGTACACAGCTGGCAGAAACTTGGCAACCTAAATACAGATTCTAGAACTTTGGCACGCAGACCAGCGAAATAGGAAAGATGTCCTTCCAACGTAAAATATCCCGTTCGTACTGAATAAAACTGTACAATCCAAAATTGCGTCACTGACACCAGTTTCGCCAAAGGTGAAACAATGAGTTCCCCTAACACGCCCAGACATCCTTTCCTCGTTGAACATAATATGTTATATACCAATATATAGAATATTTACTAATCCATTTCCCCGAAACGAACCCAAATGAAACACGTTCAGCAAGCTTTGTGTTGTTATCACAATATGAGAAGGTTGAAGGACTATTTTGCAATCAATCGTTGGCACTGATGGATGGCCTAAGGCCCAAACTGCGGAAACACTGTGATAGTATACAAAAACAACGCTTTAAGAGGTTGGGCCACTTTGTCGCGGCGTTATTCAACGGATACTTCCATAAAATTATTCTCTTTCAAGCGCGTAAGTGGTTTACGAGTGTTGATAAGCAATATATCAAAACTCACTCGTAAGCAGTCTTCAGCAAGAAAAAAGCGCAGCTTAGGCTGTAAAGGATAGGCGAAGTAAAAATAAAGGACTTCTCCTTTATAATATCATTTTTTCTCAAATCCTCGGTGTGTTCGTTCCTCGGACAAGTGACGAATGGGTAACAATACTTCAGTGTGCACACATGTTCAATTGAAGGGGTCCATGCAAAAAGGGCATATGTCACAATTTTTCTTTTCACACAATATTTAATATTTGCCAATTTTTCATAATTTATATAAAATTATTTGCATACATCCATAAAATGTTAAATTACTTTAGGATACCTTTTCAGTTCTTTGAAACAAATTGCACTGACACAAAGCACAAAAACAAGAAAAATAAGAAATATTACATATGCTCTTTTTGTATGCACTCTTCAAACGTTTTTTTTTTAAACTTATTTTTAATAATTGCTGCAATACCACAGCTTCTACTGCTGCTCCTCTTTGTGTACAACTGTTCTTCAAACTTATTTGAAATTGAAAATGCAATTACTTACCTTGGTGTCGTTCCAAGTCATTTTGAGGTTATAGTCTTGGAGTACACCCGAGTGATTGTTTATGTGTTCCAAGGCGAGTTCCACTGCTGGTCGGACACCACGCCCAATTTCACCTTCTGGAATATCCTCCGACGTGGGGAACAATCCTGCTATGTAAATATCCCGCTTGGTATCGGGAACAGACACAACTCCACAAACAAAACACACAGCTATAATTAACACCAACAGCATCCTCATCCCTGGACTAAGTTCTTGAAAAGTTTGTGAAAACTCAACGGAAAGTTGCTTGTGTCACCAGTCATGATCCTTCAGTATCTCTGCAGCACCTTACGGAGAGGTAATTCCCAATAGAAGAGATCCTGTAGGAAACTTTGGCGACGCCCGCCATTGCTTTTTACCATCGATGGTATCTGTCCAGATCAGTAAAGATCATTATCCTCCGCCCGTAGAAGTGCGGTAGCACGGGGATCTTCGCTCGAGTACAGAGTTTTGCAACTAGCGTAGACCCCTCTGTCCGTTTAATCCTTCCCGCGCTTGGTTCAATAGTCGTCTGCTCGCTAGCTATACAAGTCTTCCCTCTCCGCTGCTCCACGACCACGCGCCGTCTCAGTCTGTGCGGTGAACGAGCGAGCGCTCTGGCATTCCGACAGTGCCACCTTTCAACAGCGCCCTCTGCCCGTCATCTGAACAAAATAAAGAAAAGCTGTAAACGAAGTTTTAATCTCGTCTGTTGAACAACTTTAGGGCATTACCAAAACAAATTGCGAGTCAATGCAAGATTCGCTGGCCACATTGTGCCACGCGTTTCAATTTGCGGATAGCCATACTAACAAACTATATGTCATTTAGCAACCCGATAACCCTTGTGAGATGACGCGCATTAGTTGGTCGCTAACTAGCCAAGTTATAGTCACTATACCATTAGCTACCGACCCAAGCCACTCCTTTAGTTATCAATATTATAGGATCTACAATATAACCTTACAAACTAATAGACACCGCCTTACTTTAAAACAACCAATGACGTGTGCAGGATGTGTATAAAGGAAGGGGGCAGCATGGGTCATGAAAGATTTCATTTTCTGGAGAGGTCCAGGGGCTTATTTTATCCGGAAATACATTAACAATTAACATGCAAAATGGTGCAATTTCAGCCCGTTTCATGGGTTTTTCATAATATTTTAGGGGGTTGATTCGGTGTTAACCACAACGATAGGGGGTCGGGGCGTCCAAGGGACCCCCCCCCCCTGTTTTTCCTTCCAAAACAGTATAAGTCTGCAATTAATAAACGAAATAGCCTCCCTCCTAAATTAAAATAGAGTTTTGCAGTCTTCCCCATTTTGTTTGAAAATCATGCATTGGTGTACTAAACCAGCGCTCGCTTCCACGTAGACTGCAATTTTGCAGCCCCTCTCCCCATCCCACCCGACCCTACACACACTCCACCCCTTCCAAAATCTGCTAATCTGCTTGATCTGCCAATAATTAGTAACTGTTTTAAAAATACTGTTCTAATTTTTATAAAACATAAGTTTTCTTCCAGTGGCATGATTGATAGAATGATTAAGTAAACACTTATTCAACAGGGAAAAGAATTTTAAAATATTGATAAATCAAGTCAACACTTTTACAACAGATAAAAATATGTTCAAATCATGCTCATGTTTAAATATTGCACTGCCATGTCTGTCTTGGAAACTGTGACAATTACCTATCAGCGCGGTATTGAATATCGACAGTGTACATACTCATTAATTTATCTACTGTTTCATCGACGTTTCTTTGGCTGACTGGTCAACATTGTCTGTTTTTAGTGATGGCGATTAGTGGCCGACACAGAGGTCCCGAGTTTGTATTCAGGATGAGACAAAAACTAAACAATAGCTGTCTGTATCTATTTGTTATGTAATCCTAACTTTTTTTTAATGGTTAATCTTTCTCGTTTGTACGTGGTCGTGTATTCGAGAAAAAACAGAGAGGAAACTCTTCTCATCCGCGTGGTATGTGCCCCTGACGCGCACGCAAACGCACATGCCGAATACTACATTTGATTCAGAACAATACATGTACACACACGCACATATGCCGAATACCACAGTCTGATTTAGAATAACGCACACACACCCACATGGCGAATACCACAATCTGACTCAAAGCAAAACGCGCACACACACGTACTTGGCCGAATACCACAATCTGATTTGGAGCAACACGCACACACACGCGCACATGCCGAATATTATAATCTGATCAGAGCAACGCGCACACACACGCACATGCCGAATACCATAATATGATTCAGAGCAACGCGCACACACACGCACATGCCGAATATAATTAAATGATTCAGAGCAACGCGCACGCACACGCACATGTCGAATACCACAATCTAATTTAGAGCAACACGCAAACACACACGCGCACATTCTGAATACCACAAGTTTATTTCATAGGCCAAAGGCCAAACAAAGCATTACATGAAGACAAATACCACAATCTAATTTTGAGCAACACGAACAATCACACACATGCCAAATACCATAATCTGAATTTCCAGAGCAACATAACAAAACTGAACATTGCTTAAACTTGGATACGTGGTCAAACTCAATGTTTTCTTTTCATTCAAAAATCAACAGAACATTTTTCGGTAAACCCTCAGAGAAAGGTTCGGAATGAGGCTGGCTTTTTAAAAATAGAAAATACATCTGTCTGCATCTGCCGGGAACAAGAGAATGCAGCGTTGTTTAATTAGGCATACACGTTTACAATGTATTATTTACAGTTTAGGTTATTTATGTCACACAGAGGCCACTGGACCTATTTTAGCGTTCAGGAACACGTATCCAACTTTAAACCACACCCTAAGTACAGTCAATTCCCCTTGTGAATATTTCTGAATTTATACTGACGAGAAAACGAAACGATACCAAGATTTCTGAGAGACCGCTGAATAAATTCAAACATACGTTGGATATACAAGAGATGTCCCTTCAAGACTTGGAAGGTTTATCAATGACATGATGTCAATCAAATTACACTCATTGAAATCCATGCATCCTTTTGATCAACTATGGCATAAAGACGTAAGGGAAAATAATTGAAATCATTTGGTATCGTTTCTTTTGCACGTCAGTATATATCTCTCTCTAGCCTGACAGACCGTACGAGTGTTTTTACTCAAAAGACCTACAAGTATATCAAAATCCAAGTCTAGAGATATGTGATTACAGTCTAAATACGGCCAAAGAGACAAAAAAAAACTACACAAAAGTCAGTGCAAAATACGTACACAGTCATTAGGTATCATTCAGTATGAGACAAACATATTACTCAACATACTCCTACAATCAAATTTGGTGTCTTAAGACCTTTGCGGCGCCGTGCATATTCAGTGTTATAAACAAATGTGTTGGTTGTCTCCATTAAGGTCTCATTTGTAATATACATGTATACTGACGGAAACAAATAACGGAACGAAGGTATTATGAGGAACAAAAGTTATGTTTTGTTTAAAATGCATTTTGAGCAACCTCCATATTTCGATCAGCCATGAACGGATAGCATGGTCATGAGTGAACGACGGGCAATATAAATGCATATATTTTTTTCAAAAAACGACTTTCAAATAGGGGAACTAAATACACCCAGTTACAATGCAGACAATCATTAGTGGCCACTAAGCTCAATTTAGTGGCAATTTATTTCATGCAAGTCACCTATTGAACCAATTTAAAGACACACAGATTTTTTTCCTTAAGTTTGATGCGTGGTCAAACTCATTGTTTTATTTTCAAAAAACAACCTTTGTAATGATAAATATACATAAAATTATGAACATACGACGAATAACGGACAAAAGATATAGCACGGTTGTCGGTTAAATTGAAAAGCCATCTGTGAACACTTCACCCCGAGGTGAAATATTATGCATTCGAATTTTCCGGCTATTCTTCAAAGTTTCCTAACTTTCGTGAACGTAGCACGTGACCACAAGCGTTATTTAATTAGGCAAACACTTTTATAATGTCTGATTGATAGTTTATG
>JAUELE010109225.1:0-14626 GCA_031471655.1 Diodora aspera
CACGCTGTAGTGAGATCAAGGGGTTTATTCAAGTGCAACATAATTCAATTTCAACCCATTTCATGAGTTTTCATAATATTTTTTGGGTTCATTTGGTGTTAACATAGCAAAATATTTCAACAGGGCGAGCTAACTCTTAGCCCCTTGACCCGGGCCCGACTTACATGAGAGTAAAGCCGAATGCTTTTCCTTCAATATCCAAATCGAAAAAGTCCCTGCAAATGAAGGGAACGATGCTTTACTTCGTCGTGGTCATAGAGGAAAAGAAACGGCCGAAACATGAGGAAATGAGAGCAGCTATATATTTCGTCTTTGTTTTGACTGAATATCGTATTCTCTTCGCACACAAAATGTGCAAGTCCAAATAAAGGAAAATACGTCCACTGTTTGATACATGCACTGGAGAGAGGTTGATCTTGATCCACTGAATACATGTACGTATTTCAATTTCGCGGTCAATATTTTGACACGATGGCCAGCTTTGAAGGCGTGTCACCACTCGTGACAACTGAATGATTGACGATCATGATAACAAGGCCTCATGACATACAGTTTGGAGACAAATACAATAGATCATATAAAGTACATGTAAATAGAGACACAGTTTGATTCTAATTGGTGTGTTAATTACTTTATTGATTTCCTTTGTGACAAGATAGATGGAGCGGGGTCTTTGATCTGTGTCAGTCGGTGACTTGACTTAGGTCTATGCTACTTTTCTTTGATGGAAACTTGGCCAGCAAGTCACGATAATCGTTGTATGAACAGTAACACTGAGTGTGACTGAATGATGTTGCAGTAGCTTGAGTGTTTCTATCTGCCACTGTCTGTGATTGTCGTCGACTGCTAGTTAATTGACCATGCGAGGGCAGCGAAGTGTATTTTTACATAGCAGCCTCGTTTATAAGCGGAAGTAGATTGCAAAGATCTAATAACATCTGGAAAACTCGGCGTTTTTTGCGACTTTGACAGTGGATATCTCGCTTAATAGTTATCGGCATTTCGCAAAATGATCGACATTCGTTAAATTTAGACTAAAGACTTAAATACAAAATCAACTTGTTTTTGCGTATAGTGTACCTTTAAAATTATATGCAGAGGTGATTGTAGGGTTAAAAGCAAAGGGTTTTGTTATGCCAAACTGCAGCCAGAATATGAAGGATAACTGTACAGTTACACAACTATCTAACGACATTGAGATGCAACTGGATCGAGATTCAGATTGAGCCAAATTGGGATCCCGTCGAACACGTCTAAATTATTTAAATAACACTTCACCCAGTGTCTTATTACAACAGAGGTTTGACTGTGCCTACAAACAACTCAGGCATAATCAGATGCGTGTCTAATGCAATGAACTGCCCTTGGCTGTACAATGACATTTTCGTCAGTCTGTGTACAAGCGTTCCTGGCTGTTGGGTCTTGCCAGTCGATGCCTCAGGATGTGCCAGTAGAGAACTGTTCCAGCTGTTTGGCATGCCCACGATTGACGGAAGGATGATGAACGGAACAAACCAACAAATCAACATACATGTAGTTAGTTCTGAGGCTCGATTCACTGACAGGGTCAGTCAGGAAATAATAGATCTCAGATTTGTCACGCCACCAGAATCAATTACTGGAAACTAATGGAAATGTTCGCAGAAGCCTCATTATTCCCAACAATCCGAAAAGGGTTTTTTGTCCAGAATTTCTGAAGTTCCCTTTGTGTGAATCGTGCGCATTAAATTAAATTGGGACAATGCGTAAGCTTTCGAATAAGGTGTAAGTTCATGTTAACATGTTCTGCTTGAAGACAATGTATTGAAAAATGTCAAGTTTAATGTTAACGTTTTCTTTACATTTTCAAAAGGCGCACTCCTGTAGACCTGGGCCCTGTTTCACAAAGCAATCTTAGCGCTAAGTTGATTTTAAACTCTTTAAGATCAACTTTTTTAACCGACTTTTAACCATCATTCCAGTTGGCAAAGCAAATTAAAGCTGTACTACATGTCCTAAAATGACTGCTAGATTATTTTGAGATGGACAAATGTTTGCCACGATAATTTTAAAATTAACCGTGCCACTTACATGTAGATCGATCTTGACTAAGATCGTTTTGTGAAAAAGGGCCAGAACGGTTTCTACAGATATGTTGACTTTGTAAGATAGACAAAGAGAGATACATTAAAAGAGATAATAGCAGAGCTACATCAGTAAGATTTTGAGGTATGTGGGTTGTGTTGTCTGAGAGAGAGAGAGAGAGAGAGAGAGAGAGAGAGAGAACAAATCAATCCAGAAAAATAAAAGAACAGTGAACAGATTGACAACAGGGACAGACGAAAACCAATAATGATCTGGCGGAAACCTGTAGAGACTCAAATGTAACTGAATTGAATTTAAATGTAAATTAAATACCAGTATATCTCTTTTATAATTTGTAACTGTAATCGAAAGTGACATTAAAAGAAAGTAAAATTATGACCCCTCAATATTCCTTCAGATATAAATTTGTTTCATCATCAACAACATGAGAGGTGAGCTGGGCTTGTGCACAACACGTAGACGACAAGCTTGAGACGTTACCTTGAGCTTGATAGTAGTTGGATTGGTGACCGGTTCGATTAGCACAGCAAGGGATCGCTTTGCCTCGCACGGAGACACTGACAATATGCCTTGAGCAAGTGGCTTTCAATTCTGTAGTATGACATCGAACCTAGTCCCAGGCTGGTTACCATGCCAATCACCAGATACCCGAACTCAATAAAACTGAAATCTGTCACCTGAGTACTCGAAACTGTCATCTGGGAGTCCCCCTGCTTGATAAATATAATATTGACGAGTAAGTATAGGCAAAACAGACATACCACACAACCTGTAGTCAATTAACGAAAGAGCGGTTAATGTCCTGTTGATATGCTTCTCATCATCTGCCTCCTAATTCCCTTCCTCCTCCTCTTCCACCTCCTCATTACAGGCATCGTCATCTAATCATCATTGTGGTTAATTTTCAGTTATTAGTTGACGTAAACAATCAATTTCGAGTTATTATCCTATAAAAGGGACACGCCTTTCTTGTAGTAATGATGCCGATGTGCGATCACAACAAGTTCGTCATTGCCTGCTACAACTAGCAGGTTTTCAACCAGACCAACCAAGTGTGAAGGACACGATGGATGCGCTCAGAAACAATACAAAGTTTAAGTCAAAGTCAAACTGTTTATTCAGCATTAAGGCCAACGACCCATGTGCAACATGCATACATACATACAGTAATTGATCGGTAATAACAACACAAAGGATAACAAGAGTGAGTATTATAAACTTACAATATCTTAACATTTTGACTGTCAGATTAAAAGGGCTTGTATCACATATTGTGCACAATTAAGTAAAATAGTCGGCTGAATACACGATAATAAATAGTTATACTTGTTAACACAGGGATATTGAAAATAATATCTTGGAATAAGTATTTTTTGGAATAGGTATTGTAAACGGGACAAACAAGGAGAAAGTGACATTCATCTTCTTACACATTTAAATTACATTTTCTACATAGTCTGTGATGTCGTTCTATACCAAATCGTCTTCCAGTATTTATCATAATAGGCAGTTCGCCTGCCCTTACAAAGATTAAGGAAAGTAATGAATGTTATTAAAATCAGTACCATAGAAACGACCAATGACTCTGTATTACTATCAAATGTTTTTGGTTGCCTTTGATTGAATGGATCGCCATCTGTGATTTCATTTTGTGAAAGTTTCATTGGTTCTTCACGTATTGTAATCCTCGAGAATAGGTTTGAATACGTTCAGCTGCAATAGGTTTGTTAGGTATGATTTTTTTTTATCCGGCTTCTCCCAGACACGCTTTGGCTGATTAGCAAAATGTTCTGTGGACTCCGAAAGCCGGATGTGACGTCATGGGATGTACCCACTTTGCCTACTCATCTTGTTCTTTATAACGATACATCCTGGTGGGTCCGTGCAGACTTGACATTATCATCATGAACACTGAATGCTGTGTCTTCGGACGATATAGTTATATCAACATCATGCTTTGGGTAAAGGATGCGATTAGAATCAATGCTTGGAAATGATTTATGTGACTGACAAAATCCGACTTATTTCGGCACGACTGTGAATACGCCACAGGTGACTGCTTCGAAGATAAAAGACAGTGACAAGAAGAACTGTTTGGTTTTAACCTTATGAGATTAAAGCCAACTGCTTTTCCTTCAGTATATTCAAAACCAAAAGGTCACTGCAAAGAAATCGACGAAGGGAACGATGCTGTAATTCGTCGTGTCATCGAAGAAAAGAAACAGACGAAACATAAGAAGATGAGGGGAGCTATAGTTTCTCTGTTTTGACCATATCTAGCATTTTCTTCAAACACAAACTCCATAAGTCCGAATATTGCAAAATAATGTTTTGCTTCACTGAATATGTACTGCCGGGTAAAAGAAACGCCACCAATGAGTTCAGTTATTTTCCTTCCCTTTCCTATTGATTGACATCATATGCATATCGTTGTTAAAACTTCCTAATCTTGAAGGGATGTCTCTTGCATATCCAACCCAATTGTGAATTTATTCAGTAGTCTCTCAAAATCTTGGTATAGTTTCTTTTGCCCGGCAGTTTATTATCCATATCTCAGTCAATGTTTGGACTGCAGTGACAGAGATATCACCCACCATTGCGTGTCAACACTCGTAAAAATTGTTTGATTAGCGACCATTTTAACCGGACCGCGTGACATGCAGTATGGAGATAAATACCATTATACTAAATGACAAAATAACTACAGAAATGGTCTGGTAACGTTCTGACTGGATTGTTGATTACTTTATTGCTTTCCTGTTTGACAAGATTTGTGTCAGTCGGTGACTTCATATATGCTATTTGCGTAATTATGTTGTCAAGATTTTGTTTTCTTGGTAAGTCACGATCAAGCAAGTCACGATCATACAAATTCGTTGTGAAACATAACACCTAGTATGAATACGTTCAGCTGCAATAGCTTCAGTGTCTCCATCTGTCATTGAGAGAGAGAGAGAGAGAGAGAGAGAGAGAGAGAAAGAGAGAGGTTCCTGTTTAACGTGCACACTCCAGATGTTCTGATTTGGCGCACGGGACTGTGATTGTCGTCCACTGCTATTAATAGACTAGGCGAGAGCGGCGCGGTGCACTCTTACGTCACAGCCTCGTTTATAACTTTTTGCGGAAGTAAATTATTTCGATTAATTGACAGGTGGAATAATCAGCGGTTTTTAGCCACTTTAATTTTCGCGAAATTTTCGGCATTCGTATGTTTACACCGAGGACGTGCAATCAAATGAATTTGTTTTTGGCATTTGGTGTACCCTTTAAATGTTTTAGTAATTTAATTAAAGACAATACTACACCTAGTGTAGTCAGTTCCAAAAGCAAATGCGTCTTGTCTTGTGTATGTAAAACTCATGTCCGTTCTTGAATGAAATTGGCACACGTCAATACGGCGCCTACAATATGAGTTCGGATTTAATATTCACATGATTACTAAAGTGCATTCATAATAAAACTCTGTTGTGGATTTTGTTCATTGAACAGAAAGGAGTTCTTGTTAAGTTCTAATACAAACTGTACACAAAGTTCAACGCATCCAGGCTTGCTGTCCCTATGTCTCCCGCTACAGCCGGCCTTCTCTAACCATCGACCCTCTCATCTCCAGTAATTGATTCCACTGATCTGAGATGGGCTATGTCTTGATTGAACTGATGACCAGGTCCAGCAATTTGTGGTAGTTTTGTTGATTTATTGTTTTCATTCAGGCAACAGCCTTGCCGCGGGCTGAGTGTCTGAATACTCCCGGAAGTGGACATGCTGAGGCACTGTACGTATTGATGTAAATGTGTATCGATCAAACACTGATAGTGGTTGCCATTAGCGGTTCTACAGGTGAACCACTCATTAAGAATACCATGTTGTCTTGGAAAATTGAAGGAGGAACAGATTCTATAATCGCACCTTTCCTTGTACTCCAGAAACATGTTCGATAAGGACGGATCTTCAGTGAGGCGAACATATATATCTCGGTTGATCTGAAGCTGTCATCGGCCTTGTACTACATGATGAAGTTCTGTTTTATATTTGTCAGTGACTGTTGCATATTTTAGTGAATAGTCACGCCAACGTGATTATTAAGTAATCCTTCAGCTATGTCGAAGCGGTTTATCCTCACGAGGCTGACAATTCAGTCAACAACTGTGTCGGCCTCGTGGCACATCCGAGTCTGTTTGCTATTAGCAGACAGTAGGATTAACTGTGCTTGTTAGCAGGATTAAGATAGCTAAAGAAACAGATCAACACAGAAAGCCATACAAATAGAGATTATAACCCGCGTGTGTTTATATATTGTCGATATCCTGCATTAGGAATAAACATTGTATTATGCGAGCCTTGACGAGCATAATGCATAGTATTTATTGCTAAATCAGGATACGACGATATGTAAACACACGAGGACAATAACCTCTTTATCATACAATGTCATTCTTATTTGTATCAAGAAAATCCCTATTTACAACTTCTCGTACTTGCCCCGACGGATATCGAAAACTATCTGTAGACTTTATCTTGTAGAGAAACCACCACATTGTATGATACATGTATTTATTCAAAGCGTTTATTTCGAAAAAAAGACACTTTATTGAATTCAATTGTTTACTTGGAATTGTATTGAAATGTCTATTCACACACAAGATATGTATAATTGATATGCAATATACATGAACACATAACAAGCGCTCATATCTTTGGTATACAATGTCAAGCAGAAAATTCGGCCACCATGATAGAAAGTGACACACTTGATATCAAGCTGTGTGTTTGCCATCTTCACGATGCACTGACCATAAAGTTGATTCTGGCTAAATAAGAAATATTGTCAGGAGACCGACAATCGCGAATGTAGGGATTAATATCGTGCTCAAACAAACATCGTGTAGCAAAGAGACACCGAAAGTCGGCCTGGTGACAATGTCAGACTCATAAAAGTCGATCTCGTGAGGAGATACCGTCAAAACAACAAAGACTCACTCTTCGAGAAGCTGACCGCCAATATCTGTCCTAAGCAAATGTGGAACCTCTCGCCAACGGATTATTAGACCAGCAGAACAGCAACCCGTCTGCATCTACACTGTTCACGGGTGTATGAAGTTAGCCGTGGAAATATGCAAACCGTTCAGGTGCCATTTCAGCATTTTAGCGTGGTTAACCCATCTCGCAGCAATGTTATAGTTACATGTAGGGTGCGATTTATATCAGCTTAAAGGGAATCAGTTGATATGTTCAGCTGAGTTTGTTAAACAAGTTATAGAATATATACTGACGTCTAAAAGAAAGTATACCAAGATTTTGAGAGACTACTGAATAAATTCACAAATGCGTTGGATATACAAGAGATATCCCTTCAAGACTTGAAAGGTTTATCAATGAGATGATGTCAATCAAATTACACTCACTGAAATCTAAGCATCCTTTTGATCAACTATGGCATAAAGACGTAAGGGAAAATACTTGAAATAATTTGGTATAGTTTCTTTTGGACGTCAGTATAGAGAACACATAAATATTAGTAACATGGGAACCTACCCGACTTCGGAAACGGCTACAGACAACTCGCAAAGTACAGTTACAGTTCCAACCTGCACACACTGCATATTTTATCACTATTGTTCTCACATGAGCTTACCCTGAAGTATAGAGTACAACATAAATTACTGATGTGAAACTAATGAAACATGAAGCCGAACAAACATCAAACTGATAAGACATGACCCAGCGAGCGTGAACCAGATAACACTTTATGCAGGAAACACCTGAAACGAAAACACTAGACTTTTGTCAAGCCTCAAAGCCATAATCGGTCTCAGTTTATTAAATGTAAATCACTATATATATATATAAATGTAAATCACTACATCGGTAATATATATCGGTAATGTGTCACCCTCTCGATCCATGCTGCGACTGTGGCTGGCAGGCTAATTAAATGGGTATCAGTAGGAAAGGGGGCATTCTAGTATCAACACAATCCCAGGGACCTGATGAAAGTCTACGAAAACACTTGCGTCGCCAGGACCGAAAATTAATTATAGGAGACAAATGACAGCCTGTTTAGCTAATATTATATTTTTTTCAAAATGTTGTTTAACCGTTTTGTGCTGGATGACACAAATGTAAAAGAATGTCAAAAAAAAGGAAAAAATATAATTCCAAACCTGAAGACTGAACTAGCAATTACATCTCTGAACATAACTCACCTAGAAAAATGTATTCAAAAAACAGTAAAGAAAAGGCCTGGTATTTTTTTCTCGACGTGCGATATTTCACTTCCAGGTTTTCTTGCGTGACTGTTTTACGTAAGCGCCAAGAGATTTCCCAAGTGTAATAAGAAAAGTATGATTGATTGCCCAAGATATATAATAAAACTGGAAAGTGCATGCAGCCACATATTCCAAGCGTCCACGTTAAACTGATATAAAAAGGCAGAACTAGACACTGGGACTGTCAATTATCATGTCGGGACTGTTTCCTATGTACTTTCAGCATAAGTCAAGTCTATCCTTTACAGCTGATACAAAATATCTCAGCAAGAAGGTTCCCTAAATCAGAATATTTTCTCACACCACTACCACTCACTGTTGTCTCAATTGGCTACTTGCCTCTGGTACAAGATGCCCATTTTTGACTATTTAGTCAGGAATAGAAGTTGTCACGGCGCTTGTATACTTAACAGAGATGCTGATACCATTATTTCAATTACAACGCTCATTCAGATCTCAAGAAGAGGTCTGTACTTCATCAAACATCCAACACTTACATCTACTTACGGAAAGAGATCACTCAAATACAGCTCGTTGTAGCACTACATGTATCTTTCAATTGCAATAAACATATCCGATTTCAGCCGGTTCCAAGAGATAATAAATGAAAATAACAATCACCTGTTCACACTAATGTTCTCTTTACCCAAAGCGTACGGAACATAATCAACACTGTGAATGTTTTGCGCTAAACACATGTATATTACTTTTATTTACATATTAAAATGTACTATATATCCAGCAAAGGAGAGCCGTGCGACAGTGCCCAGTCACTCCCTCAAAGAACATCAGCTGAGATACCGTTGCTCTCTCTACACGCAACCCAGCCAGCAAACGTGACCAGCTCTCAGGAAACGCTGCCTTGGTGGATCCACCAAGACTCTTGCACAAAATATGAAGAGCCTCCTTCTGCATTACACAGACTGTGAACTGAAAAAGATTGCGAACTCGTTTGAAAGCCTTGACAGTCCTGACCTCATTTCGGGCAGTCAGATAACTGTGGAAATGCAGGCGAGCGATTTCAAAAGCGAGGTCAATATACTTGGAAAACGTTTCTTCACTCCAACATTACTGTCAAAAGGGCTACACAATTTAATCACTTGTACAAATGAGCCAGATCATCCGGTCTGATCATTGTTTTTTGGTTTCTTTTTCTTTCGGTTCCAAAATGCCTCTCGTTATCTGGCTGGCTGTTATAGCTGATGGTTGCCTGTTGGCTTTTTGTAGTCCAGCCCTTCAAGAGCCATCCCTTTTCTTCTGTTGCCCTCTTGTACTCAGGAGCTTCATCTCCCTGTCTAAAAACAATCCAGTCATTTTCAGGTTTAACCTGAAACTAATTGCAAAAGATTTGATTTGTTTACACAGAACACGGATCTAAATCACATATTAAACGTTTAGAAAAATCTACGTGTTTGAGCTATCGTAGTTGCAATGACTCGACTAAAAATTCAGCGACAGGTCGGAACATGGTTTAAAGCGACATGATTTGTTTTATTTGGGATTATAGGTGCCAGGTCTACATTTCGTGTGGATGATTTGTGTGGGTTCAAATCCCTGGCGTGGTTCAACCTAAGCATTTTTTCTTTCTTGACTGTTCCCGGTTTGGGATACAAGTTATATATGTTGCTGGGTCACTGTGCTTAGCGCCGACATCTGTACTGTCAATGGGAAAAGTATGGACCCAGAAACCTCATGCTCTTTGTAATAGGTGACAAGAGATCGAGTGCCTTCTCTTCCCTTTATTTGTGACTTTGTGAACAGCTTTCTTTTAGAGTCATGTATTTCGTGTAGCTGAAATATTGAACCTGTCACGTAAACCTTTCACTTACCCCTAACGGCTAAAGTCACCCTTTGTCACTGTGCGAGTTGTTTACAAGATCCATTTAACCGTTCGGAATGCAAGGGAGAGTCCATTTGATTATTCGGGGTGTTGGTGTTGTGGCGGGGGTCGAGGAAAGTTATTTTCATTTTATCTCATGGCATGAGACATTCTGTTTTTGCTCAGATTATATCAGTATTTATTTCTTTAAAATGTTATTTTTTTATTCAGGGTACACTTGAGTTTGATTATAATTACAGGGATATGGATTGCAGTCAAAAGGGCTTGGCTAAGGTCAATTGGAATCACAAAACCATTGATACATTTCATAATTATAAACTGAAAAATAAGAAAAATCTATATATCTAGTTAATCTATTATTTTTTTTTGTCTAAAATTGTCTGAACTCTATTTATTTTCAAAATCGTCCAGCCCTCTCCATTAAGGTGGTCGCGCTCTAAGTAGGTTTCCTGTTAACTAATTAAGTCTACATTCCTATTTGGCAAATGTGAGGTTTTCGGTGACTGTAGGCAATATCAATTAATTTGAATCACTTATAGGATCCCAATATCTTGGCTTGCACTGCCGTAGGTCCATCCCGCAATATGCTCAGCAATATTGTTGCATTCATTTGTGTCTGTTTCTTTCACATCAACGGTCTGTGGACATCTAATGCTTTTAAGGACGACAGGCTGACAGACAGGTTCCCTCGAAACTACTTCCAGCTGCCTTAGTTATGCAACAAGCGTCTGTTGATTGGGAATATTGATCTTTTGTCAGGCGCCGACATGATCGAAACCAAATTGACTGTTTCTTACTCCTGTCTTGCTGAGCTGTGTCAGACTTCCGTCGAAAGGCGTCGTAAAGAGCCCCAGTAATCCAATGCCAATCGTAAACAGGAAGTATATAGGATGAATGTCTTATTTCGTATGTACTTTTTTTTATCGATCTCCTTTTTTCTGTCTTGCACATCGAGTGGTGTGGAGACTGAGATTCTTTCTGCGTCCTTAACAATTACTTGACTTTATGTGAACTTAATTAACATAACATCACACTGTGTCTGTAGTTCGAAAGACTTTTAATGTCAAGATTCACTGGGGTGGAAGGGGTGCACCAGACGTTTGCTTTGGAAACCAATCATGTTCCTGCAATTGGTCATGCCCCAGATAGCACATCTTGGTCGGGCCGACAGTCGCCAACTTGCGGCTTCATCACCGTGCCGACAGGTTTGACCGGCGGGAGTCGGTCGGTCCTGCGTTGGTAGACTGCTTCCAGAGACAACACGGTGAGCTGTGTCAATAGTATTTTCTATGTCAGCTATGATGGGTTCAAACCAATAGAATGGAACTGTTAGCATTTTAATGTGACAAAAATACTCCCACTAGCTGGAAATCCGTTGTCCAACAGCACTTCTAAGCATTCGCCGGCGGCATGTCGGGCCGCCCGAGTTGTGCTATGTGGGGCTATTCGTTTCCGGAAACTACTTTAAGTAAAATGTGTAGTACCAATGGCAACTGATTGAATGAACTAATTTCGTATGTATGCTACACTCCAGCAAGTGTGGATTCCATTTCATAAGAACACTCCCACAACTTAACTTTAGACAAAGTATTTAAATTAATATAAGTTCTTAAAATCATTGTCGCAGAAAAGAAGAAAGCTGTCAGCTTTGTCAGGCCCATGTGAAAATCAATACGCAAAGCAACATAAGCTTCTTGCCCTAGAGTTCACACGTTGTATAAGCTCGGTGTTCGTTGTCCCTTCGGTATGAAACTGTCAGCGTTTGAGAAGATGGCTGAAAGTTTGATATCGAAGTAGATTTCAGTCAAAATTAAAAAAATAACTTGAATAGCTGTCACTTACGGATGCGTTTTTTAATGATTGAAAAAGGAAGTAGGTTTTGCAGGACATCATGTGTCGTGTACTCAGACTTCTTGCTTTTCGTGTAATAATAATAGTAATAAGTCAACTGTTACTTATATAGCGCTTAAACCTCATAGCGCATACAGTCAAGAGTTCAAAATAACACTTGTTGAAAGAAAGTTATATGTGAACAGTTGTTAATTAACTGATTGTAGCTCCCATTTGCTAATGTACTTTAGCAGATCTAGTTGAAGGATAAGTGGAAGAGATGTGTCTTAAGTTTGTTCTTTAAGGCTGATGGAGTTTGAGAAGCTTTAATATGAGTCGGTAAGGCATTCAATTTTGTAGCTGCTGAGATCTTAAAAGAAGAACGAAAGCCAAAAGATTTGAGTTTTCACCGGGGGACCTGTAGCAGATTTTCATGACTCGATCGGAGATTCATAGAGGGACAATATGATGTCAGGAGTTCATTAAGATAGTCCGGGCCAGCTCCATGCACACACTGATAGGCCAGAGTTAATATTTTAAAAACTATTCTTGCTTTTACTGGTAGCCAGTGTAAATACTTTAGCGCTGGTGTTATACTGTTGAATTTTGAAGTTTTGGTCACAGTGCGCGCAGCTTTATTCTGTATGCGTTGAAGTCGCTGGTTTTGTTCAAGAGTGATATTGTTCAGCAGACTATTACAGTAATCTAAACGTGACAAAAAAGTGCTCGCAGGAGGGCTGCAGTTTGTATTCTCAGTCAACAGATGGCGAATGCTTCCAACATTCCTGAGGTTAAGTTGTAGTAGCAAGACTTACATACTTTTTGAATCGGTCACTGTATACACTTTTTTTAACTGATTCGTAAGCTGCTATTTTCTTCCTAAGATTATGATGTGTGTACAAACACAAAGAGACAATCATGCAGCCATCTAACTTCCATCGTATTGACATATACAGTGAGATAAAGTATGTTTTGTAACTTTCACCTGCGAAATATCGGCTCTATCCACCATCTTCTGTCTCAGGACGCAGTCGCTGCTCTTGTAAGATGTCTCGTCTTGTCAGGGCTGGACTGCTGCAACAGTGTTCTTGTCGGTGCACCAAGTAAACCCATAAATAGGTTTCAGAAACTACAGAACAAAGCTGCCAGGAGGGCCACAAGAACACAAACCTCTGAACACATAACTCCAGTTCTGCAGTCCTTGCACTGGCCCCGTATTAAAGAGAGAATTGATGTGTCTCTTGTTTATCAGGCAGTAAAATTGTTCTGCCCGAAGTTATATTCAGGTATTGTTCAGTACTCTGTCCAGACCTAGAACTCTCAGATCAAGTAGTCAACATCTCTTGTCTGTCCCTTGCTACAATCTTAAGTCTTTTGGTGCACGTTCGTTGGCATACACTGTAGCGTCTCTGTGGAATACCTTACCATTAAACATAAAGCAGTCTGCAACTGTAGAAAGTTTTGAATATATGTTAAAGACTCACTTGTTTAAACGATATCTATAGGTGCTTCTACTGGACTTCCTTTCTTTCAGTTGATTGAATGTTGCGCATTCAGCATATCCTTTGTAGCATGGAGTTATGGCGCGGTACAAGCGGCCTTATTCTTATTATTATTATTATTCTTATTATTATATTTTGACGAGAATACCAAAATTCCGTGCCAATACGGTAAACTGTAAAGCATCTTCATCTTGTTCTGACGGTAGTTGGAATCTCTGAGGTGAGTTGGTCTTGTGCGGAGGCCACGGGCATTAGACGTTTGGCAAAGTTGAGCCCTGGTAATACCTGAATGGGTGACCAGCTCGCGTTGCGAAGCTTTCAGGGCTTAACGAATTCGACCCTGCATTGCACTGAGACACTATGTCAGTGGTGTCACCTTCGACAAGTGGCTTTGCTCGTAAATTGCTTCAGTCCACTTAGCTGAAATTTGGTGCCTGATCGGAAAGTGATCGTAATCTGAACATTAAGAGGCAGCTTAGGTTGTATACGCCCTGCGGAGTTCAGAAAGGTTGTTGATTGTGCATTGTTCCAATGACCGAGGTTGTAATGTGGAGGTTTGAACACGCAGCTGTTATCATTATTTATCTGCCGTCCTGGCTTTCTTTTCAACTTTCCCTCAGATACTTTTTGGAGTTCATCTTGTCCTCAGTAGTGCTTGCTTAACACTTGGCCTTTTGGAAGACTTAAACTAACATACAACTCTAATTCAGCTCAGTCTAAACCAGGATCAGAGTATGCAAGTTCAACAACAACTTAAGCAAATTAACGTCTATAGACAAAGCCTTGCTGAAACACAGCTTTAGTGGCGTACAATTCTAACATATTCATGCATCCAATCAACCTGATCAGAGAGTAGAGAGACCGGGACAAGTTGCAACAGGGGCAAATTGCAACAATGAACCTTGTCTTAATCTAATCATCACAGGATGTTCTAGTGCCAGGTACCTGAAGGGAATTGTGGGATAGTCCTTCCATCAAAATAATTCTAAGCTTTGGCTGCTCTGTTGTGTTTCCCAGCACATACCTGATTTATCCAAGTGGAACTAAATTTCAAGATAAGACATCGTTTTGTATTTACTGTGGAAGAATTTGCATGAAGTCTT
>JAUELE010109336.1:0-14626 GCA_031471655.1 Diodora aspera
GATATCGACGATATGTAAACACACTCGGGTAATAACCTCTTTATCATACAATGTCATTCTTATTTTTATCAAGAAAACTCCCATTTAAAACGTCCTGTTCTTGCCCCGACGGATATAAAAAAATATCTGTGGGCTTTATCGTGTGGAGAAACCACCACATTGTATGATAAATCAAGATATTCAAAACGTTCAAGAACACGTTCAACACGCGATTGTACGTGATGAGAACGCGTTTCTTAGCGAAGTTACTCTTGATAATCTGTACTCATACATCTGTATGTCTGTCTGTGTCTGTAGGTCTGTCTGTGCCTGTGTATGTTGTTTAATAGCTACATAGTGGTCTATCTTCGCCATCAAACAGAAACAGCAGAAGCTGGCATCCTAGTTGCTGTCAAGAATATTATCAATTTATGCGCATTGAGCAAAAGTGTTCTGAAGTGAATGTTTGAGAACAAACTCACGATATTATAATTATATGCTGGGTATCTCTGTAGTATTCCACTAAATCGCATTTCATGTTGAATATCACGCATAGTGGTATACCCATGTTTCCCAGGCGGTGTCGAAGGTGACTTACACTTATTTACTTACCACGTATACATGTATTTACGTCCTTGTGAGATGGCGTTAGAGTGTCGACAACAATGGCTTATTTCTGTCTCAGTACATGAATATAACAATGATATAATTACATCTCTTATATTGAGGGCGAGGTTCGCCCAGCAATCTGCCAGCCTTGGTGGTCGTGGTTCAAGTCCCGCCAGGCATCTCCCTTTCAGCCCGGAGACACAGGAGCCCCGACACCGACCTGATGCTGGTGAGGCCGCGGTGATGTGGCTGAAAGATTGCCGAAAACCATGTAAAACTCCAAATCACTCGCTCACTTGACAACAGAGAACGACACAGATTCTGTCTCTGTTCGCCGCTACCAGTCC
Source organism: Diodora aspera (assembly GCA_031471655.1). Classification (NCBI taxonomy): domain Eukaryota; kingdom Metazoa; phylum Mollusca; class Gastropoda; order Lepetellida; family Fissurellidae; genus Diodora; species Diodora aspera. Next base: position 936 of record JAUELE010109336.1, read on the forward strand.
CGTCAGCATACGCGAAGGTGACCTTTGAAATCATCTGGGCACGTGTTGTTTTATTCAGTGATTTTATTTGCCATTGTCTTTGTGGTTGATCTGATTGTATTAATTTATTGTTGAGTGTTTATATTGTTTTAATATATACTCAGCATAACTATTGAAGAGTCACTCATTTGGCACTTTTGAAGCTATGGGGTTCGCAGTAGTTAGGTAAAATATCCACAATGATCGATAATGCATGGTGTTTGATTATTGACGTTTTAAGTTGTGACTTGCTGAAAACAAGACATGCTAAAACGTTGAATTTTAGAATGACTAGAAATGCGTAAAACACATAAACGTACAATGAGTATAAAAATATATCCAACGAACGTAGCCTTCTTTTCATGCAACTGCCCATTTCCTCTGTTCATTTTACAAAATATGCATTTATTTGATAAACTCTGTTACTTATATACCCTTCATTATGACTTTCTAAAATTACGGGTTGGTCGTTACACTGACCCCTTCAATAGTTGGGCTTAGTATATTCATTCTGGGTTTTACGGTTGAGTGCCTTTTAACGTTGCAAGAAATTATTCCCTTTGGGACAATATAGTATTATCTTATTATCCCCTGCCACGAAGTGGTTGCTGGGGATATTGGAATCGAGTTCGCACGTCCGTCCGTCCTGCCGTCCGTCAGTCATTCCGTCTTTCCGTCCGTCACACTTGTACTATGGACAACGTTTCTCGGAAAGTATTGTAGCTACGTCAATGAAATTTGTCACACACATTGTCATTATGTTGGTGTTGTTTGAGTTCGTAAATTAGCGCCTTTAATGAATTATTTACAGAGTTATAGCCCTTTATTGCTTTTATTGACTCATTGTGTATGTAGTGCAATAAAATAGCTTTCTCAAAATATATTGATGCTATATTGAACAAATTTATGTTAGATACATATTCTCACCAAAGCAATGTTGACTGAATATGAAAATACACATCTTTAATGAGTCATCTAGAGTTACAGGACTTGTACAGGACTCACAAACAACCCATTTCAGGAGAGAATAAAAATGTATGCATGGCGGGGGATATTGACGACAATATCTTCTTGTTTATCTCTTATACCGCAAGAAACCCAGTGTTTAAACTGACAGTTGATCCTTTTTGCGTAACTAAGTTACCTCCCACAGGCAGGTGTCATAGACTATCATATTTCCAATCTATGCATGCGCAATTCTTTGGGGCGCAGTAGCATTGTCCTCTATCACTCTACCGATAGTTCGTGAAGTATATATAGATGTAGTTCATTGTAATGTGTAATACTCAATTAAATATGATGCATGGTTATCAAGGTGTTACTCGATCCATGTCGCGTTGTTTCTTCCTGGTACACCGTCGAGACTGGTGTTGACGGCTGAGAACTGACATAACCAACCAGTTCAGACTGTTCTGCAGTATCTGTGGATCAGACAGAGTAATGTCTTTGCTTTCTGTTAAAACTGTCGGATGTTATCTTTGTCTGTTGGGAGGTGAGTTAATGTTTTATTGATAACACAACTCTAAGACTCTGATGCTTTTAAATTCTGATGATACGTGTCTTCTTCATTGGGGTGGGGGGGGGTGACGAGGTAATTCTGTCGGTTGAGCGTCGGCCGTCGGACCAAAGAGTCGTTGGTTCAATTCCTGCCAGAGGGGGTTCGGCATATTTCATGGTAGTAATCAGTATTTCTACATCTAATTATCATATGGTGTGCTGCCACATTGTGGTATCGCCATTGGTTCGTCTGTACCAGCCGTAGATTGCAGGTTTCAATGCATCAAATTCATCCAGCTCCCCACTGATGATGCAAGTGTTTCCTACACTCAACTGACGAAAGTGGAGATATTATGGCTGAAAGATTGCTGAGTTCCACTATAAATGTATCCAACCAACATATCCCTTTCTTGGGGTTCACCTTTCACGTCATGATATGTCTGAAACATTGTCCGCATAAAAAATTCCTCTGGGCCCGTATGCATGAGCTCGTAGTAACGCATACCATCCTCGAAATCCTGGGCATAATTTCTCCGCCAACGTCCGTCATTTACCCTGGATGTACTCCTATTCACAATGGTCGTGTGTGGTGTATGGACAACCCTAATCTGCTAAATAACGACAACCAATGAAATGTCGCATTCACTGCACGAGAATAAATTTAAGCACATAACGTCTTCACTTCGCCGAGTGAGACGCCACATGAGTGGACGCAAGCTTTCGCTTATGCCATCCATTTAGAATGTCATTGAAACCAGTCAAAATTCAAACTGGAGTTCGAACTTTGAAAAAAAGGACAAAAAAGTGAAACAATAGCCACAGGAAGTGACACAATAAATATTCAAATGGTAAAACAAGTAGTGGTGTGACCATTGTCAGAGATGAAAATATAAATTTAACCAACTAGCAAATTGACTAGTTCATTCGAAAAATGTGTACATTGCGTCACAGAATGCCTCAACCTTTTAATGTCACAAAAGTGAAAATTATTCATGATCTTATTAAAACTTCCCTTCAGTCCAGCAACATATTTACTCAATGTGAAAAAATGAATTTGTCCAGCCACCAAAAAGGCCAAGACGGACCATCTCTGCATCCTCGAACATTGATCTTGACAGCACTATATACAAACCTAGACATTCACATGTAGTTCATATTGACGTAAAAAGTCTTTCATTAAAAAATAAGAATGTCAGAAAAAAATAGACTCAATCCAAACAATAGCTGGACAGCTAGGGCGGCCCGTTGGGCCTACATTAATTTTCATGAAATCATTTGTTCTGCTCAGTAACTGGATTTTTGTTATAGAGCAGTTTCAGTCAGTTTAACTCCAGATAGAGTTTAAGCAGATCAAGCCAAGGCAATTCAACACTCAAAGTGGACCCCTTCAAAGAACATACAAGAAAATATAATATTGCATAGACTAATGGTTACTTTATAAATTAAAATGTAGTCTCACCTAAATAATGCTGCGTTTAACCAAAGCTTATCCAAAATGTGTATGAGGATGAGATACACCAGCAATCAAACAGGAACTACTCTTATTTAAATCAGCTCTCCAGCATTTACAATTAATCTCCTAGATTCCCTGACCTTCTTGGTCATCACCAATGTATATCTTGTATACATTGTTGTATGGTTTATTGTTATCATATGAACCAGATGTTCTCATCCCTCCTTTTCCCGACCGCTGTGAGGCATTTGTAGGTCGAGTTTAGTTGTGATTTCTAGACCTTGTCTTGACAAAAGTGGGCGCGGGATTTGCGCAGGGGTTTCCGCACTGGTCTCGTAATCGAAAGGTTCCGAGTTCGAATCCCGCCCTGGTCACTTTCGTGTTGCTTGGAGATGGGAGCCCCCTGGGATCACCGTGATGATATGGTTGAAAAATTACCGAAAGTCACGTTAGTCCAGAGTCACTCACTCACTCACTCTTTACAAAAGTCTAAAACTTCTCTTTACGCTCCTTTTGTTTACGCACGCAAGGACACAGCAATGGAGGATAGAAACCGTTGTCAAGATACAAGTCACGTGTGTGAAAGCCGGCAACCAAGCAAAGAGAAATCAAGAACGAAATCCTTTACCTGAGTGCACGGTGTCTCTTAACGACACGTTTAAGGTTACAAATACATTATTCTTTGAATGGAATCTTTGACATTCGATCCTCACCGATTTAGATCAGTAGCTTGGTTTCCTTTCAGTTTTGTCACTGACGCATGCAGAAGTAACTTGGGAAATATCTGATCAGCTTGGGGTCTTGAAATGTCTGATGAAGTTTCTTGATCCACACAAGGATCTAATCAAGGCGATCGTGGGCTCGAAAATGTGTTCACTGCAGAACCTCAACTGCAGGTAGGTCGACCATGAGCTCCTGATTGGCAGACTAGTGAATGCTCCCTCTAACACATAATGAAATCATATCACAACTCTTGATAAACACATAACACTACTTCGCCGAGAGGAGAGACGCGCCACACGATTGGCCGCAAGATTTCGCAATGGAAGCTTCACTCATTGGTCAAATCGCTCGACTCGAGACGATCGTGGTGAATAGGAGGGATTCCAGGGTATATGACGGAAGCTGGCGAAGTCATTATGCCCTGGATTTCGAAAATGGGGTTGGTCTAGTTGTAACGACGGACACATTATTTTGATTCTGAATTCATTTACATCCTCACTTTTATTTGTTGTTGTACTTATAGTAAACCTACCGCAGGAAGAGCAACAACAGACACTACCACTGCTGCTGCTACTGCAGCTACATCTGTTAGTTTTGGATTTGCGTTTCAGGAACGTGGTTGACGGGTAGTTAACGCTTACAACATGGAACTATTGTTCCTTGAGATATGATTTCTTTCGGTCGGTATCGTTGAATGAAAAATTACTGCGATCGCAACAAGCACAATGTAAATTGACGTTTACACAATATTTAAGACTTAGTTTTCAGTAATTCTGTTAATCAGCAGCGAATTAGTTCATTTTGAAAAAAGTATTACGCTGGAAAATATAAACCAATAATTTTTATGTTCGAGTTCGATAAAGGCACGGTAATTATGAACCACTATGCACAACAAAACCTTATACCCCACTTCAATTTCCTGTTCTGTTTGACAAGAACCCTACATCCCCATCCCATTTCATGAACTGTTTGACAGGAAGCCTATACCCCCCTCCCATTTCATGTACTGTTTGACCCAAATCCTATATACCCCTCCCATTTCTTGGCTGGGGCAATAATCGTGTTGGTCATGTTGAAATCTTGTTCAAACCGATCCTGTTTCGTTTTTGAAAGTCACCATCGTGACCTGGTTACCCCTACTTGTACAAAAACGAAACAGGATCGGTGTGAACACCATTGGTCATGTTGTAGTTATATCTTTGCAGTGTGTACACAACTACAATCGGGTGTGTGAATGAACTGTCTCTCAATACGAGCTGTAGAGAGGCTATCAAAGAAGCACTAAATGAAATGTTTGGTAAGTCACCGATTGGAGAGTCCCTCATTCAGGGCAGATTAAATTTTTTTCACCCCGGGTCATTTATCAGTCGCAAGCTTTCTGATTAATCTTCTTGTACAACATGCTACCGAGAGATTCGGCCTACATTCGGCACAAATGTGTGACGTGTCACTATTCTTATCCAACTATTTATTAAACTCCGTACAGCGGCAGTTGACGTACTTGAGGGGAAGAAGGAGCTGGATACAGTGAGGAGTTTGAGCGTAGTACAAACTGAATTAGTTTCTATCTGCCAGGAATTGGGGGCAAAATGTTATTTTATTAGGCAAGCACCTTTTATGAAGTCTGTTCTACAGTTGGCGTCATTTACTTAACACAGAACGCATCTAACATAGTTTGTGCATTAAACTTTAACAGAAAACTAGAAAAAGCGTTTCCGTTTGCTCTTGTTTTGTAACCACGTGGGTTTTCCGGGGAGTGACGTGATGTCACTTAGATAAAATAGGGCCTCGGTAACCCAATGCACGTCGTACAAGGCGACTAAAATGGGAATATTTTGCTTTCACGTTCTTTTCTATTGATCCCTTTCATGAACTGTCTTTTCGCTCGATGGGCACCTTGCACATCGCATTGCGTTATGGCTGAAATATTGTTCTTGCAACGTAAAACACCTTTTCAACTCAACTCTTGCTGTATAAGTTTGTACGTTCTGTTGTTTCAGCGCAGATACATATCACATGTACGATTGGTGACCTAGAGAAGGCGTGTCCTGGTTCCCCATCGATACGAGTGATCGTAAGTTTAAAGCAGTGTCTATCTCGGAAAGTTGTTTAAAGTATGCCTTCCATCAATGCAACCAAAAACATATTACTTCAAGTGGGAGAGTCCATTACATTGCGAGTGAATTCTTGTTGATTACAACAAAGAAATACAGGCTCCACTGGTCGATAAGTTGAGCTGTGACTTCACCGAAAACACTCATCTTGAGCTTACAACTGTTGATATAGGGATGGTGGTTTATATACGAATGCATGCTATATTCGGACCCCGTGGGGTTCTGGGGGAGGAGGGTCGCTCTAACATCAGAAAGAATAGGACCCTATTATCCTCATACTTGCCGTAAGAGCTGTCTAAAATGAGGATCTTTTGCTTTCTCTTTCTTACTATCGATCCTGTGTTGTCTCTTGTCCTGATGTACACCTTGCACATCACACTGCGCTTTGGCTGAAATATTGCCCCCTGCAATGTACAAATCTATTTCACTCTATCACTTTATTCTGACTTTGTGCGGTTCTTGCAGTATTGTTTGTTTAAATAAGCATGCGTTCATTCATCCCGTCCAGCATGTTTACAATGCATTGATAGATTAACAACATTGAAGCGTAACGTTAATCACGGATCTCAGGAACTCAGTTGGTATCAACTTTGTGTCTTTCCGTAAGCGCGCAAAAGACTCGTATCTATATCTGGTCGCAACAGTTAGAGCGTACGTAGTATTGGAAGTAGTGAGGTAAAATAGTATTTACAGTGCAACATTATAATCACATTAAAGAATTTCTCTAAAACCTATATGATATCAATCCATTTTCGAATTTATTACTTGTTACAGTATTTTTATTAAAAAAATACGCGAGTTGAAAGCTGTTTTGAAGTAATAATTAAAGCCCGTTGGAGATCATGGCCCTGTTTCACAAAGCGACCTTAGTTAAGATCAATCTTAGCAACTCGGTTAATTTTAAAACCAACATGGCAAACATTTGTCCATATATCTCAACACAATCTAGGCGTGATTTTAGGACATGTTGTACAGCTTGAAGTTGTTTTATCAACTGGAATGAAGGTTAAAACTTGGTTTTAAAAGTTGATCTTAAGAGTTTACGATCAACTTAGCGCTAAGATCGCTTTGTGAGTCAGGACCCTGGCGTATATAGATATTCCATGCAAATTGGGGAGTAATTTCGAAGAAAGATGTATTTAGAGTGATTGTTCTTGGAAGAAGTCCGCCGTACAGGCACGAGGTGTCAGAATGATAAAAGTGTACGAGTCGAGGGGTTTACGATTCTGAGCACGCCGTTTCGTCAAGTGGACAGTATTTGATTTTTCCAAAAGCCCAGCTAATATTTTTTTGTCAACCAGACCTTTCGTGCTGATCTGAAGACTTACTTCTTTCAACATGCCTTCAATTAATGAACTGTTTCATTTCTACTCTATACCTCCCTAGTTGTCTATTCTGTTTCTACTTTGATAAATATGTGTGTGCGCTTAGAGCATGTTTATACATTGATTACAGCGCTATATAAATAGACTATTATTATTAATATTATTATTATTATAACTAGTAGTTGCCTGTTTTAATTTATCGCAGTAAGATTAGACAATCCTCACTGAGTCACTTGTCAAACGTTAAAATTACCAATAGGTTCAAATTCATTCATGAGTGAACACGATATATCGGGGACAAGTTCTCACTCAACAAAATTCATCACAAGGGTTTGGTGGCATTCGATACGTTGTGCGTGATAAATTTAACAACCGGACAACCCTCTAATGCTTTTCGAATCAGCTGTCCGCTGATTGTGGTTTCAGAGAAGAACATATCAAATAAAGGAAAACATTTGTACAGATACAATCATAATATAACCTGTATATTTGTAAATAAAGTAACTATTTTCTGATGACCCTTATCTGCTTTTAGTTCTTTCTTGATGTGTTGATCTGTTCATAACGAGTATTTTCATTTCTGTGTGCTGCAGTTATGCCTTATATGTTGGGCACCTGATGATCAGATCTTATAGTTGGTGCCATTATGAGGCAGCGTACTTGGTCGTTAAAGCGTTTGGTGATCAAAAAAGAAATTTGCATTTTGCAACCAATGTCACTTACATGTATGTCGGGTATACTGTCTTTGTTGGCCAGACATGCACACATTCTTTGAGGTATGCTTCTGGTCACTCGACCAATGTCAGTTTGACTCATTCTGTTTCACGCCTTGACCACCCCGTTGGGCTTCCGGAGAGTGACGTGGTGTCGCTTAGATAGAATCGGGCCTCAGTAACCCAATGCTTGTCGTACAAGGCGACTAAAATGGAGATCCTTTGCTTTCACTTTCTTACTGTCAATCCTGTGTTGTCCCTTTTCCTGATGTGCACCTCACACATCACATTGTGTTATGGCTGAAATATTGCCCCTGCAATGTAAAAATCCATTTCACTCACTCACTCCACGCCTTGGCTCATGGAGAGGTGTAGGCGCTATATGTGTTTCTTATGAGGTGAAATTATAGTTTTTTGGTGCGACGACGATGCCCAACGAAGGAAACACAGGTACATACAACACTGACACACAACGTTGTCAAAGTTAATACATCTCCATGTATATGTAGATGACTGTTGGTTCATTGAACGTAAAGCGGATCACAATAAATACTAATTCTGTGCAGAAACTCTCAATATTGTGCAATGATGTCTGAGTCCTTCATGGAAACTGAATACAACGACGGGTACATTCATAAGAAACTCGGGAATCCGAGTTGTGTTTCCTATAAGGCTGACATCGCTGTGACCTATTTCATCTAAATGAGTTTGCTTGTGACACCACAGGGGTTCCGATGAACTAATTAGGAGCAAGAGACACACCGCAATCTACCTCATCGGACGTGAGAAGCTTGCCCGATTTCTCATGAATGAAGTGACGAACTTCTGATCAACCTAGTTACGAAGGCAAATTGTTATTTTGAGCCACTAAAACCCTCTTGCTGTCTTCAGTAGCGATTTCTTCTGTCCTATCTCTTCAAACTTTCTCCTCACGAGTTCTCAGATTTGCAGAGAGCATTCGAGCGAAATCTATTTATTTCCAAATGATTAAATTTGAGAACGGTAAGAATTCCAGTCCTCTGCTACAGATACGGCATCGATAAAGTACATGTTAGTTCCGATCGGCTACATCCGGGTTAGTTCCGTCTGTTCAGCGTAGAATGCCGAACTCGGAAATAAGTTGTTCATATGCAGGTACTACACAAGTATTAGACCCTTCAGTTGTGGTCAAGGGAACATGCACTGTTACACCTGATATCACAGTTGCAGCATCGTTACCGTTCTGAGACCAGAATGAATCCTTCACCATTTCTGCGACCCATCTCAAACGAGGTAAAGGATGCGGGGGAATTCGTCGACGCAATAATTTCTCCATATGGAAGCAGATGACAAGTATTGAAGTTGTCAGTTATCGTCAAAGGATGCTGCAACGTTAAGGCTGTCATTATAATTACAGCGTTGTTACCCCTTGGAGACAAGAATGATTCGCGGGAGATCCCTTACCTGATTCTGCCACGCAGATGAAGCATAGCAAGGTTACATATCGTTGAGTGGAAAAAGCGTAAGAACTGGTCGATTTGGTGTTCATAACGTGGGTTCCACATTTATTGATTATTTCATTTGCAATTGGTAGTTTGCTGAAATGCAATGTGGCTATAGGAGTGTACATTTGAGAATATAAAATAACATCTGAATTGTTTATAAGAATAACTATCTGAAAGAAACTAACATGTTGCACTATTTCGTTTTTTGGCATACCTTTTTGGGGGGTGGGATTGAAGGACTTCCAAATAAAGCAGTAACATTGCAACATCGCGTGAAACAGAAATATGTGATTACCTCAGTATTAAACTGTTGGCGTGTGTTCCAGTGTTTAACACCATCGTCTTCAGGCACCAGAGTGACAACATACATACATGTATTCACATCAATATAATCTAACAACATATTAATGAATACTTCTACTCTGAATGTTTAATGAAAGTGATTTCTAGGCTCTGTTCTGAGATTGGCCTCCAGACTTTTACAGCTGACGCTAACATAACACATACTCACGCAATTACACGAAAAGAAATGGTATTTCAAATTCCATCCAATGGACCATAACGTCAACTACCCATTTCACTTGAGAAAAATGGTCTGCTTGTGGCTTTCTGCCATTCTTCTACGGGCTGAGAGATAACTCAAGTCTGGGCCCAACACTCACAGAGCATTGCAGTTCATGGACAAGTCTTCTGGATAATCTAAATGAACATTTTCAAAGCTGAATTATGTGCCGACAATCAAGAGATTACGAAGCGTAAAAGCTCTATGAATATAATGTCATTAACATGATGATGTATCTAAATACCTCACAATGATATTGCTCGAGTATAAAAGTGAAGGAAATGATTTACTTGACAAGGGCTAAATCCTGTGCTTCAGGCACCATTGCTCGGGGAAATTAATTACTAGTAATCAAACTCGATTGTGAAGAGCCATGATTTGGTATTTGAGATGCATGGTCCACATTTTCTGATTTCCAAAGACATTATTTCCAACAATACGTTTATGCAAATTTCTTTGACGGGTTCGTCTCTTCTATCATTATGATGCATGAGTTTAGTGGACACATTTGTCAGTGAGGCATGATCCCGTTCAAAGAAGCCTGAATCACTACACTGCAATGTCACATTTACTTTCTGTTGAATTCATGCAGTCTTTTGGTTGTTCACTTTAATTTTATTAATATTTAAGAGTTTCATGCCGATTTTAGAAAATAACTTCAAAGTGTGTTGTTAGGGAATCATTACATTTTAAAATGTTGTGAAATCTAGCATCCACTTGTAAATATCAAAGGCGAGGTGAATTCCCGGAAGTATCAAGGACTAAGTCATATCGACAGTTCTAGTATAAGCCAGCTCTGTCATCACCGCCTATGATGTTACAGATAGACTTGTACAAATCGTTGCACTATGGCTGTAAGATTGACACCAGCGACGTTAAACTACATTCATTCATTTAATAGACCTGCACAACGTGGCTTTGATGGTTTGGCAGATCTTGGCCGATCTTCATGAAAGCCAGGGTGGGTATGTGACGGGATACACCGAACTGGTCGCCACAAGTTAGATCCACGTGAATAAATGTAATTTCTGCTATACTGTTATTACGTATAATCGATTTTCGTTTCTGAAATAGGTGCACATTCGGTATTCGTATCAAAAATTATTTCCATCGTCTTTATGTGTAGTTTAGTGGAATGATATGCCGTCAAAGCTGACTGTCCCTAAGAATAGAAGAACGTCCCCTGTCGTTATTACCCAGCGCACAGACAACGGATATTTGTAAACATATGTACTGTAGATAGGACCCACAAGTTAATGTATTCACAAACTTAATTAATTAAATTTAATTTACTTTAATTTACAATTGACCGTTATTTTCTGCGATCGGGGCTAATTTGCAGCGACTTTTTCGGTGTGTTCGGTCTAACCCTACGTAACAACTCGGATAGAACCAGGTTGCTGTTTGCACAGACATGCATGTTTCATTCGTGAAAATACTCAACTTTTTAACTCTCATTGTTATCAATGAACGAATAGCTTTTCTGAAGGTGATGATTATCTCCAAATTTGCATTAAACCCATTTGGGGTGGTGAACTTTATCTGGTGGCGTAAATGCCATTACGACATTTACAGTTAAAACCACTGACCGGAATGTATTGTTTCACAATTACTTATGAACAAAAGGTTTTGGTGAGATGGTTTTTGTTTGTGCATGGTATCATTCAGTTAATGCGTCTTTGTTTCTCCTTATAAAACTGGGGCGATACGTCTTTGCGTTGCCTTCTCTTGATAACATTGTTTCCCAATCGCATCTCTAATTTGCACCATGCAGTGATTCACTATTGTGAACAAATTGAATACTGTGTAACGTCATCCGTTGCCTGGCAAGGGAAAGAAGCTTTTGAAGATAACTGCAACCATCTATCTACTTAATATTGTAAAACAACCACAAACTTAGACATACCGCTGAGTTGTGATGAAACTGAATGTACTTAAATTCGTTTACACATTAATTTGAAGAAAATATGTGTGTCCCCGACTGTGATGCGTTATAGAACATTCGGGTGAAGGAATTAAACCGTATTGGCAATTACAATTTTTTTAGTGTCTCAGTTTGTCATCCAGAGAGAACGAATGCCATTCTTGATACCATTGTTTCTAAGCAAAATTTACAATGTTCTATTGAAGATGAAGCTGGAATGAAAATTACATGTATGTCATGCTTGGTCAGAGTTCTCTATGAACTATTTTAAATTATTTTATTATATTTAATTTTTATTCCATCAAGAGCCTGGCTCCTACAATGCACAGTTAGCTAGACTTGCTAGACTGGCTAAATGCTTTAAATATAAAATTCCACAGTCATGGGGCAGGACTCGGAGTGACAGGGTTTCGAAAAAAGACACTTTCTTGTTGACTCCACACTATATAATTAGTGAAATGCGCAGTCTCCCCTCACATGGCCACCAAACCTATGAGACTCTGAATATGATGCACAGAAATCTATCGGCGCCTCGTCACACTTCATACCGGTGATGTCATTGATTCGTCGGTACCAGCAGTAGCTCGTATGCTTCACCGCATCAAAATCATCCAGCTCCCCACTGGCGATGCCGGCATATAGCTGAAAGAAAGATGAGACCCATTTTATTTCCAGCCAACAATCCATGGCCATCAACCCACTGTGGCTCTGATACGAAGATATCTGGTGACACATCGCCATATTGCATACTACATTTAACTCAAACATCATGGTAATTCAATGAACATAAACATAATCCGCAAGACTGAGACAGATCCAACGGAAGTGATAGATGTGTTATAGACATCACAATCTGGCACAAGACCTTGTCGTAGGAAAAGGCCAGCTGGCAGCACGATTTGCAGTAATAACAGACCTGTGTTGTCACTTATGTAAACATTTCCTCACAGTAACTATCACAGTCGTGTCATTATCCTCCTAATTCGATAACATGTCAATATAACGTCCGCACGCCTTCACTCAAATGTCAAACAGCCACCACATTTCAATATTTACCTAGTATCTGATCCGAGATGTGGGTAACCGATATTCTTGTTTACTCGGAAATATCAGACATGTGCAAGTGCCATACATTTGCAAATACAGCAAATATCCTCTTTCTTACGAGTGGTATTCTTGGCTGGATTAAAGTCAGGATTGATTCTCGTTAATCGTCACTAGACACGTAGTTAGGCCATTGGTTGACATCCAATCGTAGCTACTCGACTCATTCTGTGACCGGGCAGAGGACTCGTATGCCTCTGGTCAGCCGACATGCCAGAAAATAACGCACGGCGGAAGAATGACGTACAATCGGAATGGGTGGCGTCCGATTTCATATAGACCTTTACGGATTAAGCCGATTGTTTCCGAGCGAATTCGTGACGCACGTTTGGAAGTGATACGACCAAATAGTTCCACTGAAAGTTGTTTTATTCATTTGTTTGGATGGTGATTTATAACACAAATCTTAGCTATTAAGTTTGTAATTGATTAAGTTTTTGTTGGTATGAAACTTATTGAAAAACATCGCAATACAACAATTCAGAGGTATTTTCCCTACAGTAGTTCCAAACCAGTTTCTTCTTATAGTCGCTTTGCGCCGAACTGAGGTAGGACTTCCCGGTCTGGGGAAGAGACGAGAAGCTACCATTGGGTTGACATCGTGTGCAAGAATCATAAAAAACATGAGACTGACTCTAATGCAGATTGCAAGGGCTTAGGCGAAAAAGATGTCCGCTGGCCTGCCCAAAATATAGTATACAGTGCTCCCTGGATATAATGCCCCTGGATATACCGCCACGAGTTGCCAGAACGGATTTCCCCCCATTATAATTC
>JAUELE010109446.1:0-14624 GCA_031471655.1 Diodora aspera
CAAATACAGCACGGTATTATATTACTCTATCAACAGAAAGACAAGCTCTGAACATCGATTGGCGTACCTGCAACTTTTATGTCCCTTTAAACATTGCTCTTTCCGAAAGAAAGTCCATCTATTTATGTTGGGTTCGTGTACCAGTATTCGTTTCATACATGTGTACTCAATCATTCGAGTTACGAATCGGGTGAAAATTTCAGAAGTTGTCTAATGCTGGATACGTGGTCGAAAAACATCTTACGGAACGATAAGTATGCATAACATTATGTACATACCACGGATAATATACAAAGGATATAGTGTGTTTGTTGTTTACAGCATCTTGAATGGCTTTATCTATTTTGTGACCCCCATGTCATTTAATATGAAAAAATTGCACTCCGAACGTTTTGACGTAACCTTGAAAATATTCGTAAACATTCGGAAAGTTACACTTACAGATAAATGCATGTGGCTACTCGGAAAGCAATCGGAAATCGACGGAAAATTCTTCTCTAAACCCTCAGAGAAGGCTCGGAATGAGGCTAGCTACTTGAAAGCAGAAAATACTTTTTTCTGCATCTGCCAGGACAAACGGAAGACGGCGTTAATTAATTGGGCATACACTTTTACAAAGTATGATTTACAGTTTATGTTATTTATTTCGCACAGATAGCACCAGACCTATTTTGGCGTTCGGGAGCACGAACCAACTTTAAGAGACGTATTTTGACTCCGGGAAACTCGTCTGTTCGACAGTTCAATTTCTGATATTGCTATTCACACTGAGGTCAAAACAAAGTAATGTTGTGATTCGGATTACACCTCTTATAAGTTTGGGTCAGTCGATGTTTCTTAAAGTATACTTTTAAAAACTAATCTAATACAAACAACTACATGTAAGTTACCATGCTAAAACATTTTCGAATTTCGCCATATAATTCGGGGTCGGTACCATATAATTCAATGGGTGGCACTACAATATATACTCAGCCCAACTATACTGACGTCCAAAAGAAAGTATACCAAATGATTTTAATTATTTTCCCTTACGTCTTTATGTCATAATATTGATCAAACGGATGCTTGGATTTCGGTGAGTGTAATTTGATTGACATCTCATTGATAAACCTTCCAAGTCTTGAAGGGATATCTCTTGTATATCCAAGACATTTGTGAATTTATTCAGTAGTCTCTCAAAATCTGTGTATACTTTCTTTTGGACGTCAGTATAATATAATAACCTACAAAAAATTGTCCTCAGGCATAATAATGGGTAAATAAGTAACTGAGTTTTACTGAAAAATGTTTGTTTTGTAAAGTGAACAGAGAGCATGTGCAGTTGCGTGAAAAGAAGACCACATTCGTTGGATGTTGTTTTTACACTCATGTTACACTCAGGCGTTTTTCACGCGTTTGTCAGGGACCTAACTGCTGCGAAAACCATAGCTTCGAAAGTGCCATTTTACCTACCATTTTACCTACACAACGTTTCAAAAGTTGGTTCCCCTATGAAAGCGTTCCGATCGCGTTCGGTTCCGTAAAGAACGCGTTCCGATTGCAGGCTGAACGCGTTCCACAGCGTTCATGTAACCTTACTTTTAACATGTAGTGTATTCCAATGAGTGACCCTTCAATATCGGACCCACGATAATCGAGGGTCGGCCTGGTCATCAGCCCCAGGATATGTTTAAGGACCCAGTTACTAATTTAGCTGTTCACGGACAGACAAAAACCGTGTTATCCTTAGTAGATTGAAAGTTTCGAGGAAATGTTTCAGGTGTGAGTGGGCTAATGAAAATATTTGTACTTGCCTCGTTGTCATGACAGTCCACCGAATTCGAACAAGCGCCCGGATCTGTTGCTCCCATACAGTGGTGACATCGAATACCTGAACAAAGTGTCGTTATATTTACATCTGCAATTAAAGTTGGATTCGTGTGCATTCTGTGTCACATAAATGACATTATAAAAGTATGTGCCCAAATAAATAACTCCGTATTCTCGCGACAGATGCAGACGGATATATTTTCTACTTTCAAATAGTCATACTCATTCCGAACCTTTCTTTGAGGAAGAATGTTCGGTCTATTTCCGAATGAGTTTTAAGATTCTGTGTTGAAGCTGCGGAATGCTTTTATTTTTTCCCTTTTGCACCTGGGGTTGTTAAAGGAAACTCAAATAGTAATGACATGTAAACTGAATTATATACGTTTAATCATCAGTCAGTGGAAAATCTTGAATTTGACGTCGTCTCCAAGTTAAAAATACAGTAATGCACAGACACATACAACAGGAATCAAGATTCCTAATCATCATGAGACTACTGTTGACTTCACGTATCTGTGATCTGAATCAAGCGGACGTTGTAGTAAACTTACTGTATACGCCTCCCAGTAGACCCGCCAGAAGGACACCTAAGTAAGTCAAAGCACACACGTACAATCATGATGAGAGAGAGAGAAAAGAGAGAGAGAGAAAGCTAAATAAGTAAAACCAAATGCATAAAATCATGAGAACAGAGAGAACGAGAGAGAGAGAGAGAGAGAGAGAGAACGAGAGAGAGAGAGAGAGAGAGAGACCTTAATTGGTAAAAGCACAAGCATAAGATCATAATCGCAGAGAGAGAGAGAGAGTTGAGTTGAAATAGGTATAGGTAACAAAGGTGAGAGAGAAGGAAGACATTTACGTTGCAAGGGCAATATTTCAGCCATAATGCAACATGACGTGCAAGGTGCCCATCGAGCGAAAATGCAGTTCATAAAATGGATCGATAGAACGGAAAGTGAAAGCAAAATATCCTCATTTTAGTCGCTTTGTACAACAAGCATTGGGTTACTGAGGCCCTTTTCTATCTAAATGACACCATGTCGCTCCCCGGAAGCCCCACGGAGGATCTTTTAAATATTGTAGAACACAAAATACACATCGCATTATAATTGTGAGCGGTAAACCATACAATGTGCAAAGGCATACTAGTATATGTTCATAAAGTCAGCAGTCAATTTAATATTTATAACTACATGTATGGACAACAATAGAACGTATTAATGTTTGTTTCTTCCATCAAATTGTATATAGGGCCATCAAATATTCACTCATGCACCACACACAGATGGTTTGTGAAGGCACGAAACAGGCACACAAGGGTGGCGTCAGGAATTTCCCAACGAGGGGGCTGAGATCCCCCACTGCACGTGTCGATCAATTGATCATGAGAGAAAGACCTAAACAGGTAAACGCACATGCATTAAATCATGATCAGAGAGAGAGAGAGAGTTACCTAAACAGGTAAAATGCACATGCATAAAATCATGATCGGGGGGAGAGAGAGAGAGAGAGAGAGAGAGAGAGAAATATTATCAAGAAACCAGAAATCAGTGTATAAAACGTAGATGTCTGTCATTTCTCAGCTGAAGACGCTAAGCTACCAACACCCAACACGGACCGGATTCGAACCCAAATATTTGTCAAGGCGGGTAAAACGAGCACGTACGGATGAAATATACGCCACGTTTGCAGGTAAGTGTATTCCACTGTGCAGGATAATTAATTAAATAGGTCGTGTGATTTAAGCAGAGGCAGGCCAGTGTTCTACATTGTTCTCTATATCTTACCTATAAAATACGCCATGTTGAGGAGATAATGATCGGTCATTCAGTCAGCTGTGTGGACTCTTATCAAATCTAGGTTTTGCGTTCCAGCCAACTTTTCGAGCTTTTGGTCCACCGAGTGTCCACTGCAACAGGTGTAAACTTTATACACGGATCTATATTATATTGTCTGTTTGATGCCAACGTGATTTGTATAGGTTTCATTTGCAATATGACTGAAATAATTCTGTTTGTTGCAAACATGACTTGAGTGAGTCCTAATTGTTACAAAACCTCGAGGTGCTCAAACTACTAACCGATTATTCAATTCACACTTGTCGGTAATACCATATGTATGGTGGCTGATTCGGGCCATCGAGTTTGCGAGTTTGCGACTTTTTCAAAAGTCGCAAAGTCGCAAACTCGCAAACTCGCAAAGTCGAAAACTCGCAAACTCGAAAAGTCGAAAACTCGCAAACTCGCAAAGTCGAAAACTCGCAAACTCGCAAAGTCGAAAACTCGCAAACTCGCAAAGTCGAAAACTCGCAAGCTCGCAAACTCGATATGACGTCACTGGCTCATTTGGGCCATGGCTTTTTGAGCAAGTCGCAAACTCGCAAACTCGATGGCCCGAATCAGCCACCATACTTTCAACATGGAGTCCCCACCTCGGAGTAGATTGCTCAAGACTCTGAACCAAGTCTAGACTAAAATATAGACTCTGAAGTAAAAATAATATTTCTATTTTAAAACAAATTAAATTGGAGCTATATACATGTTTAATAAAATAAATAGGATCCCAGAGGATCTGCTCCTGAAGTTGCAGCTATTTAGACTAGGAAAATATCTAGACTGTATGCTTGTCTATGTTATGATAAATCTCCAGGGTTTGGATGAGAGACTAAACTAAGGCATGAGGAACTGAACCTGTATGATCTTGTTATACCGACGAACACCCAGCAATGATGTTTCAAGAAAACCAGCAATGATGTTTCAAGAAGCCCAGCAATGATGTTCAAGAAACCCGGCAATCATGTTTCAAGAAGACCAGATCAAAGTAACAGGATGATTTGATGCGGTAAAACCTGCAAGCAACGACGGATGCTGACGGATGCATGGTGTAAGGAGGTGCAGACTCAAAATGTTCCGGGGTTAATGCAGTTTTACATACAACTTCGCCGAAGGGGATGAGGGTGGGGTGCACCCCCTATCAAATCCGCCTATGACTTTGAAGCAGAATTTATGAATACGTGCTAAAAGAAATTAATTATCACAATCATGACATTGTGTTAAGGGAGGAGGCGAAAAATAGTTTCTGAAATGGATCATTTTGAGGGCGTGCGGAGGTTATGTTGTTGGAAATGACTGTATTCCCAAGCAGGACATATATGCGGAGCATTCTGTGTTAACTTAACATATACTGTAGATTAATTATAAAAGTGTTTGCGTCAATACATAACGTCGTATCCCCTTTATCCTGGCAGATTTAAACGAATTAATTTTGCATTTTTAAATAGACTCCTTACAGTGCTACCCGACGAAGTGCTTCCTACTGTGGAAGTTCGTAGTCTGCGTGAAACATTAACCATCGCTGCATGGAGATTACTAAACAGTTGGATGAAAATAGTGACACGTCACAGCGTTGTGCCGAATGCAGACCGAGTGGTTCGGGACTCTTGCTAACGATCAAGAAAATTGTTGAGAGCATCGGTAAATGTTTGACGTTGTTGCAGATTATCTCCGATCACTTGTTGCGAGCGTTGCAGGCTGTTCACGATATATACGTGTACAGTATTCACAAGAATCCATATAAAGTGGAACGTAACAATTAATGTACACAAAAGGATTGCTCAGTTTGTAAACGCTTTTGTTATTAAATGATCCCCGGTGTTTTAATATTTTATCTGTATTAGAGAGTAGGCAAACAATTAAACATGCTATTTAATTTATGTTTATGCATCAATCGTGGTATGTACATACACTCTTCAAAAAAAGTAGGGGAACTTGAAATTTCAAGGTAAATAACATAACCACCTTCAACGGCACAATATCCATAGGATGCTCTGGCCAGCAATGACCCCTGACCTTTCCCCCATTGAAAATGTCTAGGACATCTTGGGTCGAGGTGTGCGTCAACGTGAAAGGCCACTAGCCACGCTAGATGAACTTGTCCAGGCGTTGGTGGAAGAATGGGACAGACTGTATCAAATTTCCATAGGTGGACTCATATGCACGATGTCTCAACGAATCAATCAGTGTTTGGCCAATAACGGGGGCATTACGCACTATTGTCGCAAAAATGTCAATTTCCGTTTCTTACCATTTTACGGACCATAACAGCAAGGGAAACGGTTTAGGTAACGAAATACCGGGCGAATTGTTTACTCAATTCCTTCTTTGTAGATACAATTAGTTTGGGACCAATCATTATTATAATAAGTTTGTTATTGACCTTAAAATTCCAAGTTCCCCTACTTTTTTTGAAGAGTATATTTTTAATGGATATTTATCGTCCCCAAAGTTATTTTGCAGAAAAGAAAACATTGAATTTGACCACGTATCCAACTTTAAAGTCAAAATAGGGCGGCCTAGACAATGTTTATCGTCGGCCGCCCTGGACCAATGTGCCCCAGCCAAATCGCCCAAACGTGCCCTATACCTTCAATGAAACTTTATGTCGTGCTACCAAAAATCTGGACGGAGAGCGAATGTTAAAAAGTACCGTTATGTACACAGGTTACCATAATATAAACATTTCCAGAGGCGATTTTGCGATACATAAAGGTAGCACTTTTCAAACAAAAAAACAAACGAAAGTGAAACTTCAACTCATATTTGTGAACAACGGTTTTTCGTTCATTCATCGTCGGTGACGAAACCAATCATCGCCATATTTTTGTTGTATGTTCCTAGCATCTTACGTAATCATCCTAGTTTGCACCGAAGTCGAAAATTTGCACAATACACAAATATAACGGTTCGACGAACCTGTCCCGAGGCCGTGCCTGACCCGGTCTCCCTAGACTTTTGTCAAGTCCCTAAGTCACTTTTAATCGCTCTCTTGTTATTAATTGTAAATTGCTATGTGTATCGGTAATGCATTTTACCCTAGAGGGATATCATTTTAAACAGGGCATTCTAGTATAATCACAGTCACAGGGACTTGATGAAAGTCTACGGTCTCCCCTATCTGTACATATTTGGGTATCGAAAGAGCTTCTGTTACAGGTGTTCAACCCTTCACAGGTATTTTGACGCCCGCGGTCATTTTACTATACAAGGCAAGGCATGCAACCCGGATAAGGATACTGATTTACAGAGGAAAGCCAATGACGTTGGATTATTCAGGTCTATTTCAGGAAAAGGTTTTTATAAGTTTTTTAAAAATATAATTGAGCAATCCTGTGAGTTTCAGGAAATTTTGGGCGGGTTAGGAAATTTTATCTTCCCTCGGATATATTTGTGGGCCGGGATAACCGAAAACTTTGACACGCTTCAAGGAGACAGTTTGTATAATCTATGTTGTAATACCTAATATTACGAATTAAACAAGAATTTCCCGATTTGACATAGCTTCTTTATTTATATACAACATATAAAACTGACTTGCTGAATCTAAAATAAGTAATCTGCGAATGTTTACATGGATTTTGATTAAGTAAAATATAGGCTAAAACACTTTCACTTCGAAGTCCTGAAAACAACTACTATACTACTGCTACTTCTACTGCTGCTGCTACTACTGCTACTACTATTACTGCTACTACTACTGCTGCTGCTACCAGCCTACTACTACTGTTGCTGCTACTAGCCTACTACTACTGCTACTACTATTACTGCTACTAGCCTACTATTACTGCCACTACTTCTACTACTACTACTGCTGCTGCTGCTACCACTACTATAACTGCTACTACTACTACTACTGCTGCTACCACTACTGCTGCTGCTACCACCACTACTACTACTGCTACTACTATTACTACTTCTGCTACTACTACTGCTGCTACTACTTCTGCTACTACTACTCATACTGCTACTACTACTCATACTGCTGCTACTACTACTGCTGCTGCTACCACTACCACGACTGCCCCAACCACTACTACTACTGCCGTTACTACTATAATGCACTGCTACTACTACTACTACTGCTGTTGCTGCTACTAAAATAACATTACATGCAGTAGATGGACGCGAGATGACACAGTGGTTAACCCGTCGGCCCAACAATCTGCCAGTCTTGGAGGTTGGTCTCTTTCAGCCCGGAGAGACAGGGGCCCCGAAACCCAAACAAATAAAATCAGAAAAGGAGCCCAGAGATATTCCAGAATTCCTAGACTTGCTTAATATCTAGAGTGGGCAGGCTTCATTTTTGTTTGTATGCTCTAAGGTCTGGGAGACAGACTATTGGTAAGACTGTGGTAATGTGACTGAAAGATTGCCGAAAACCCCGTAAAACCTCAAAACTCATTCACTCATGCAGTAGATGACTTGATGTAGCTGGAAGATAGGTTGCAGTTCCGCAAGTTGATCGATTGAATTCTAGGAAAAGACGTACATCGACTTTCGTGTCAAGATGACTACAGGCAACACATAATGTCACCAGGCGTCGCCCACAACACACACAGGATGTTAACAGGGAACTACTTTCGTAGGCTTGGTTTCCTCGACTAGGAACACGTGTAAATGAAGTCTTACGCATTTAATAGCTTTTCCTAAAAATGAACCTTGGCTGCACGGACAAAGTCTGTTCTTAAAACACGTATCCGCCGTTGACGGATGCTAGCCCGATCATAGTTTACTTTTAAGTCATGTGTTAAGAGTAGTGGGGAAGTGTTTGAACTACCACTTTAGATTTGGTAATTACCTCAGTTTCTGTAAGAAGCTGTGTCCCAGAGTGTCAGAGTGTCAAATTTAAGGATTTGGGACATGTTGCTACTGTTTACCCACTACCACAAATTTCTTTAATGTAAACGTTGTCTTGAATTTGAGGCGTTTTCAAACATCTAATTTAAGACTAACAAGAAAAGGCGCTGTTCAGGCCCGTTTTGTAATACCGACGTGTTTTATAATAAAAACTGACGTGTTTTGTAATACTGACGTGTTTTGTAATAAAAACTGACGTGTTCTGTCATACCGACGTGGTTTGTAATAAAAACTGACGTTTGTTGTAATAAAAATTAACGTGTTTTGTAATAAAAACTGGCGTGTTTTGTAATAAAAATTTACGTGTTTTATAATAATCAACCCGACGCGATATGCAGTAAAAAATTGACGTGATTTGTAGTACCGACGTGTTTTGTAATAAAAACAATTCAAGGTGTTTTGTAATAATCAACCAGACGTGATTTGTAATGAGAGTCGACGTGATTCGTAAGCACGTTCCCCAACAAGATCAAAAACGCAGAGTATTCGGCATGTACATTCATTTATGGATATACCAACAATCATTCTGTACCAAAATTTGCGATTTTACATAAATATATTTCATTGCCAGTTTGTGACGACTAAGAGTTTCAGCGTTGGTAAGGGTCGGCACATTCTCAAGTCGCAAATTCAACAAAATCTTTAAATTAAAAGCCAATGAGAAAATATATTAAATTTATTAAAATTATAATAAATTAACTATAAAGAATACACGTGACAACAGAGGAGGAAGTAGCATACCAGGCCAACTGATATCGGTTCTTTCTCTAGTCCTCCTCCGTGACTGTGGAATTATTTTTTAATTTATTAATAAATTCATTTTAAAAGCCTTTTGCCAGTCTACAAATCAAGTCTAGCTAGCTTCTATTACTGCATTGTAGGAGCAGGGCTCTTGAATGAATCGAAATTAAATATAATAAAATAATCTAAAATATTTCATAGACTAATTGTTAGTCTATTCTTTCTCGTGCGAAACTAAATCCATAATTCAATTTCTCGAGATATGGTTTGGCTCAAATTTGCATAATATTCATATTCGGTGGCTCCGCAAAATCCGGGAGAAATGAAAATACGCCAGTGTAAGTCATTCCTGGGAAACAACCTCTCTGTTTACTCACATACAGAAACTACAACACTCGAGAAAGCTTCGGGTTACGTACGGAGTTTTCATTTGAATAATGCTATCGTAAATGAGAGGCTGTTTATACCAACTACATGTTCTCTGAATTCCATGGAAATCTGAAAGTAGAGTGTTATCTAAGCATTAATGCATACATTGTATGCTCCTAGATACGCGTAGTTCTTTGAAACAGAAATCGAAAGCGAAAGCGAAAGTTCGCCCTTTGGAGCCTCTTTGTCAACCTCCATGTTCTCTAATACAAAAATATTGAGCTTACGCGGAAACGATTTTGTATTATTATATACTGCCGGGTAAAAGAAACGATACCAAATGATTTGAGTTATTTTCCCTTACGTCTTTATGTCATAGCTGATCAAAAGGATGCTTTGATTTCAACGAGTGTAATTTGATTGACATCATGTCATTGATAAAACTTTCTTATCTCGAAGGCATATCTCTTGCATATCCAACGTAATTGTGAATTTTTTCTCAAAATCTTGGTGTCGTTTCTTTTGCCAGGCAGTGTAGTAATTCTATTAAACATGCAGTCATGAAAAAGCATACACGTAGTTGTTGCATTATGTTTACATCTGACATACGACCTGCATCACATAATGTTGCCAAAACACAAATCCAGAAACTTCAGATACTGAATAAGGCACATAAGGAGCTTTAGATACTTAATAAGGCACAGATAAGGCAAATGAAAGGACAAAGGACCTAAAGATGGGGTACACCGAATTGGTCGCCACAAGTTAGATCTACGTCCAAGAATCGTTTCGTGCAAAATGTTAATACTTACTATTTATTTCGTTTGTGAAATAGGCGCACAATCAGTATTCGTCTTAATAATCATTATTATCGTCTTTGTGTGTTGTTTTGAGGAATGATATGTCATTATTTGTTATACTTGGGATTACATTTCCTTGAAAAGTGGCTATTCTGCTACAGTTTGCGGTTGAGTTTCATCCGGGATTCGAACCCGCACCCTCAGTGTCAGACACCCTTTGCCTGCCAGCACTAAAGGTCAGCGATGTAGACCCCTCAGCAAGCGATAAAACAAATTATGTTGTATTTGATCAATTCCTAAACTGTCTCTGAATATTTCACTGAATGATATGTCGTCATAGTTGTCTGGAAGTACGTCCATTATCGTCTTGGACAGCCCATACACAACGAATATGTGTAATACAGGGTTGTCAGATAGGGTCTACAAGTTAATGTAGTTACTTGTGAAACATGTTCTTCAATAACATTTATAGCTAATGGTCCCTGTTTTCTGCTTTCAAGGCTGATCAGTGGCGACGTTTTTGGTGTGGTGACCAGTTCGACCTAATCATTAAGGTAACCTTACACTAGACTGGAACCCCCGTGCACAAACACGCACATTCTATACACTTGGAGTGAGAAACAAAAACGTGAATAAGATACAAAATACAATGAGAAAGGCACAAAATACGTCACGAAAGAGTACACATCCACCGATAAAATGGAAACCCTTCATACAAAATTTAATGTAAATATGTGGAGTGAAGCTTAAAGGTCACAGCTAAGGTCCAAAACCCCATGAGGAAGGCACACATATATCATGTGTAAGGTAGGAAGACCGT
The DNA here is from genome assembly GCA_031471655.1 of Diodora aspera. NCBI lineage: Eukaryota > Metazoa > Mollusca > Gastropoda > Lepetellida > Fissurellidae > Diodora > Diodora aspera. The sequence goes on from JAUELE010109446.1 coordinate 11,235, forward strand.
ATATAAGATACATAACCTCACGAGTAAATCACAACTATTCGTAAGTCCCGAATCTTGTATAAGAATATGTACCTAAGATACTGAACTTCATGAGGCAAACATTAGACATAAAGGAGACACAGTGCAACATGGATAAGACACTCATTCAATGTGTGAGGTACGCGTATGTCACGAATAAGGTATAAGAAATCGTAGATAAGTAACTAAACGTTTTAAGTGGAACACTAATATGTCCCGAGGAAGGCACAGATACACAACGTAATGAATAAGATACAAGCCACACACAAGATATTTAGAGTCACTATGTAGGTTACTGAACTTCGTGTAAGAGACAGAAATAAGACGCAAAGACATGGATAAGATAAATTCCATGGGTCAGGCCCAAATTGGTCAGGCATAAGCAATCGTAGATAAGGTACGAAACTTCAGAAGTGAGCTCCGAATAAGTCATAGAGAGGCATGGGCAAGATACAAAGCGTCACGAGTAAGGGACAGGGGTAGGCACAAAAAACGACATAGGAGACACATAAGGTTCAAATGAAGTGTATGAGTAATGTACAGATAAGTCCGTAGATAAGTTATAATTCAAGGGAGAGAGAGTAAAAAATAAGAAGCCACAAAGAGACATGGATAAGTCACAACACTGTACGAGTAAGCTACAAAAACGTCTAGAATAAGGCCCAAAAAGTTCATGAGGATGGTAAACATAAGTCACGAATGTTTAACTCAGTCACGAGGAATGTTTCAGAGACTGATTGTTTATGATCGTGTATAGTAGAGTATAACACTGATATTATGAAATATATATCCAATCAAGAAGAAAATTAATACGTTCAAAAGATCGAAAGAAACTGCAATTGAAAGTCATTCATCACAAAGAACCATATTTGTACTCCATATACTGTAATGTATTAGCAGAAAATATACTGTAATGTATTACCAGAAAATATATTGTAATGTATTACCAGAAAATATACTATAATGTATTACCAGAAAATATATTGTAATGTATTACCAGAAAATATACTGTAATGTATTACCAGAAAATATACTGTAATGTATTACCAGAAAATATACTGTAATGTATTACCAGAAAATATATTGTAATGTATTACCTGAAAATATATTGTAATGTATTACCTGAAAATATACTGTAATGTATTACCAGATAAATCTCTAAAATCATAAACGCATCGACCTACAATCTGGTGTCTTTGCTTTTAAACAAAGTGCTTTAACCAGGTCATGAGTATTGGCAAGTTCCAGTGTGTGAAGTACCACATTTGTGGTTATGTCTATTTGAGATGCAGAAACCTTTTTATTTAACTCAAACATCTATAGGCTTAAATGACACTTGAATTCATACAATCGTGACTTCTTATTTACATTAGTGAATTCATAATCAAACAGAGGAACCCCCATAGGAGCCGTCCCTTATTATGTCTTTCAACTTGCCCCCTCTGGGATTACTCCATAGTAGTGAGACACAGCCTAATGTATTCCCTAAAATATGTTTTAACTGCTACTCTCACGAATATACATGTATATATATATATAATCCTCTGCGTCATACGGATGTATATGTTTGGATAGCTTCAGTGACCGGATCTATCTGGATTTGAAAACCTTTTCAAAAGTCTATGTACCTTCAGGGAGTGGGTTTGCCTGTTAATATCATATGCATGATTTCATAATCGGAATAGATACGTGTTTGTTTGTATTGCAAAACATGTTTTGGAGGAAAGAAAAGAGGGGTGAGATGATGTCATGAAAGAGATTTGTAGAGAGGAAGAAAAGACTGTTTGAAGATATGAACTGCATGCGTCTGTACGTAGGGAAGAGGTTCGTAGATATTGTAAAAGATATTCTTAAGCAAGAGTCATCAGAAGATGGCATATCCTCCCGCCCCTGCATCATTGTACACAACATAAATAAAAGGGAACACAGTATATATATATTCTATTTCCATGTAAGTTAAAATTTATATTCTGATAATCCAACATTGTCAAAGTACAATGTAACAGAAAGAAATAGTGAACACTTTTAAAGTTCTGTTTCGGAAATAAATCATAACCTTCTTCAGTCTAAAGACTCCAAGTCCAAACTCGTTTCCGTGAAAATGGAAAAAACACTTTTTGGAACACCCTAAACTAAGGACTAGTTTCCACCCCGGATAACATAGCAACAACGTTTTAGAAAGAAATCTTTAAAGGTTTTCAAAGTCTAAGTCTAAGTTTGTTTCCATGAAAATGGTAAGAAAAAGGAATTAGGAATAAGCCCAATAGGATAAGAGTTCTGCTCCAGACAAGAAACAGACGGACGGACGGACGGACGGAAAACGCATGAATAAGTAAAGAACAATAGATTAAAACATTTGCATACATTCATCAAGATAATGAAACAATTTTTAGAAGTTAAATGAAAACTGATAAAAACATGCAGCAGATGTCGATAACAATGAGATATCATGCAGATTAGATTAGATTTAAAGTGAAGCCAATTCAGCATCTATTTAACCATGATAGTATTATCAAAAACGTCCAATAGATTCGCCGTGGTCAGGTGACTTTTTCTTTGCACACTAAGTTATAATACCTATATATTCACAGACTTTAGTAGAACAGGACATTAGTAATAAACCTCTATAGGGTAAACTACAATGAAAGCATGTATTATCGTCAGAAATTTCATTACTTTTAAAGCGAGGCAGACAACGTTCTGAGAAATGATAAAACCACAGTCCATCAGCACAAAGAAATGAGTGCTACCGGCGATAAACCCAAACAACAGACACATTTTCACAGGCTACAGTTTGTCAAAAGCATGTCTCCCTCTGTCTTTCTACAAGCATATGTATATATATCAAAGGTTGTTCAATGGGGGCCCCTGTCGGCGGAAATGAGGTCAATTGGAGCTACTATCAGTCATGCTCCTTTAACCTCGTATAATTGGACATCGGAGGTGGCTGGTGTTTTGGGATGACAATACCAGATGAAACCTGGTTCAGAGAACAAACATAGGATTAGTTGTTACAGTTAGTGCTTCTGGTAGGGGTTAAACATCAGGGAGCACTGGACTACTGATCCGAAAACGTTTAGACCATCGACACCTTCATGGAATCCTTGATTCTTCATCGACTCTCATGCATGTACTACTACTACTACTACTACTACTACTACTACTAAAATACATGCAGTTTCCATATTCATTAAAAGTTCAGTGAAGACTGGCAATTATCTGGCATTTTTTAGACCAGTTACAAAGTTCATGTTGACCCAACCAATGCAGGAACATGGGTCTTTAAAAAAAAAATTGGTGGGAGGATGCCTTCGGACCCTCCTACTATGTATGATTCACATCACCACTATTAATGCTGTCTTGATTATTGCC
>JAUELE010109557.1:0-14622 GCA_031471655.1 Diodora aspera
AACCTATCTTGGGCTTTTGTTGTTGACCGTGGACACCCTAAACAGCATCGATCATCAACATTATGGGTTTGGTGATATCTGCTCCATAATCTGCTAATCACAGACTGGGACACATTGAAGAATTTGGCAACCTCAGACTGACAGCTGCTAGTTTCAAGCATACCAATTGCTCGTAGACGTTCACACGTTGGAGACGTCGCATTGCCAAAAAACAATCAAAGGATTACAGTCAGAAGCTATCAGAATAAAATAAATCTCGATCATAAGAGAGAGTAGATATCCTTTCTCTAAAGTGTCAAATTCGAATATGTACCCCGGTCACGTGTTCGGGATTTCCAAGTGCTGAACGTGCGCACCATTGGCTGCGTTATGGTGCTCTGTTGTAGAGCCATTCGTGTTATCTTCATTGCAGTCGGTGATTGTATCCAAAACAAAATCTTTATTTTGTTATTTATTTCATACTTTTCAATTTCAGTTATTGGCATACAATATGTAGCCTTTTTCAGAAAACCCACAGTGGACTTAGAAATAATTGCACCTTGCATTGTACTTTTGACAAAATGTCCCTCCTGTAAACTTGTATTTCGAGATCAGAAAACTTATTACTATCCAAATATATCCTGGTGCTATGTTTCTTGATTAGATATTTTGATAATTCATAGTTCGATTCGTTGTCACCTGTCGTTTATAAGCAAATTCTTTTTTTTTCAATTCCGACACTACTATAGTCGTCGTAGTAACAGTAACAGTGCTGGTATTAGTATTAGTAGTAGTAGAATTAGTAGTAGTATTAGTAGTAGTAGAATTAGTAGTAGTAGTAGTAGTAGAATTAGTAGTAGTAGTAGTAGTAGCAGTAGTAGTAGCAGTAGTAGTAATAGTAGTGGGGGTAGTAGTAGTAGTTTGAGTTTGAAAACAAAGAGAAGATAAACTAGATGGAAAACAATGAGTAATATCTCTCGGTCGGCAGTGACAATCTTGTTACTCATGTATGATTCACTCCTGCACTGGTTCTTACTTATCGTTCCATCCATCATTGGAGGACCAGACGGTGATCCAACTAAACCTTAAATACATTCAATACTGAGGCAGCGAGAAAAACAACAATTAGTACATTGAATATGTTGACGATTCCAAGACTGATTGATCGGTGTATCGATCGGTTCCACTGACAGCTCGTTTCCAGGATTTCTCAAATCATGCTGATCTTCCATCGGCTCTTGATGAGTGCACTGAACAGTCATTTAAAAAAAATGAAATGACACATTGTACTCCACAGTAATGGGGGTGGGGGTTGATTTACGGGTGCTTGGTGATTTTATGGCCACTTCTGTGACTTTTGATGCCTCTGTGACCCTTTCTCAAGATCCAACTCTTAAGACATGACAATCTGTACCTAATCTTATTCTATGATACTCCTCCTGATTACAGAATGGAATGAGTACCCACAGAATTAGTTCTTTTTAATCTGTTGTGCGAAATTAAAATCTATTTATTTTAATGGATTGCGATAAAGTACATTTGGCTGTTCCATTTAATCGTCTCATCACTTAAACAGATAATCCATGTTCTCTTCGTCCTCAACACTCAACTTTAGCAAAGTGTTGTATGTAAATGTTTATTTTTTTGTAATTCAAGCCAGAAGATTTAAATGTATAAAATGGGAGTGTTGTTTGATTTGAGTAAGTGTTACAAAACGTGTTGGACAACCAGAAATTCAATTTCTCAAAGTGTGACGAAATAATGTTAAAAATCAAGAGTTCAGAAAAAAATACAGAAGAGTGTGAACTGTAGTCCGAGATGAATAATTGACAAAGATCACTTGTAGAAGTGAGCCTCTCCATCGACAACACCGCTGGCACGAGGTGTGAGCCCACTGATGTGAGAGCGTTGGGTACACAAGTTTGTGGTGCGGCCGTATTGTCTCTCATGGTTTATTTACGACTGCAAAACACACTTGTGAAAAGCTTTTCATGACCTAGACCATGCTACAAAGCTGTCGCCTCCGACTGGACCTTTCCAACACTGAAAATTGTTTACAGTGAGAGCTTTCATGTCTAATGTGTTACATAACGGTACTGAAACAAGTTGGGGTCTTTGAAGCTCTTGTGCATCTCGTACAACCTGTCGAATCATGGCTGAAATATTGGCTTTGGGATGTGAAACTATAATTCATGTGTTGCTCCTTATATTTCAGCAAAGACTGTACGAGAAATCACGGCATGACGTCATCACGCTGTTAGCATTCTCACAATATTGTCGTCACAACTGTTTTGTTTGGTCTCACCCAAGCGACATGTAGGGGGTAGGGGTTCTACCACCCCACCTGCCCACCCCTGTCGGGGGACTAAGGGGAGTTGGAAATGTGACAATTCGTCGGGGCGTGACTAAGAGAAAACGTGTGTATTTGACTTGATTGTCTTTAGCGCCCAGTTGAGGATCTCAGCCCCATGTCGGAGAATTCCAGGCCACCCCTGGCCTCGCCTCATTCAAAAGATCGCTAAATGTTTGACTACCAACCACGTGGTAAAAACCTTGACTTTCCGCATGCATTCAGAGTACCGTTACAATACGAGTTTCAATTCATAAAGGTTTAGCAAATTGTAACCCTATTCCTGAAGAAGAGTTCATAATTTAAAGGTATTCATTCAACCGAGCAGATTTATAACTTCTCCCTTTCAAAACACCTTTGAAAACATTCCAAGAGTAAACAAAAAACACATGCTTTAATTGGGGAATGACAATTGCACCTTCTGGTCGCTCAGTCATGTATAGCATGAAATACACTAGACTCGTTTTTAAGACTTTTATAAAACTACAGCTAAACAAACACCGCGTGGTCTTGTGGCAAAAACAGGAAAACTTTTTATTCTTACCAAATCAACTGAATGCATTTTTTAAAACTATCTGCAAAATGCTTTTAAAACTTTAAAAGTCTTGTTTGAAAAAGTTCCAAAGCTATACATTAGAAGATGTTTGAAAGTGAGAAATATAGAGAGAAGTGAAAACATTAGATTCCAAGTGTAGTTGTAATTTACTGCAAGCTCTGAGTTACTGTGACGCTGTTCTGTCTAAGCGACAGTGTCATCCTGCCGAAACTCTCAGGAACAGGAACAGTGACTTAGAAACAGGTACGTAGTAGTGCCAGTGAAACAGGACTTAGTTCTCATTGTGTTTTCATTTCTTCGCCACTTTTTGCATCTGAGCAGAATCCCGGTGTGAATGTATCAAGTTCTGACAACGTAAATCATTTTATAAGAACGTTAGTGGTGAGGAAATGGAAAGGAGAGAATTATCGATCGCGTACTGGCACGTATATTGTGGAACTGTGAAAGAAATCAAAATACTACGAAAAAATCTCAATCTGTCAAAGAACACGAGAACTGTGAATTTCCGCCCGTTTATGAATATTTTATGGCGACGCTGTCGCTGGGAACGTTGACGTTTATAACACCTTCAGCACATCTGCCATGATGGAGGTAGATGAAACCTGCGTCCAGAGCTGGCGGAATCTCCTCGCTTATTCATGTCCCCAGATACATACTCGCCGAATTCATATAAATTTGATTCACTTTTTAAGGTGTTTCCCGCATACACATCTTTTTAAACACGATAAAAGATAATCTTCTCTTCTCTATAGACAACGGTCAACAGCTGTATGAAACAGAACAATCTGACTGTGGATCATGATGCATGTTTTTCTTGCAGTCAGGTCACACACCATCCTCGAAATCCAGGGTGTTTGTGACTGTCAAAGCCTTCGTCAAATTCCCCGGATTCACTTCTATGAACGATAGTCGTTTTATGTGTGGGAAAAATCCAAAATTGCTAAATATAGACAATCCAAAAATGTTAGCATTTAGCAAGGGAAGTAACTCTTGACAAATAAACACAGCAACATGTGGCGGATGTTACTTCGCCGAGTGTTGGGAGAGACGCGCCACATGATTGGGTCTTGGCTTTCGCTCCAGGCTCCTTATTGATTGAATAAAACGTAAGACCATAGCGATCTAGGTGCGAAGCTTGGAATGAATCCAGGGTATTTGACGAAGGCTTTGACCAAATCGCAAATACCCTGGAATTCGAGGATGGGCACACAAAGTCTTCTTTGACTATCAGAGCGTTTACATTGTGGGCACTCCTTTCGTATTTCTATCTTGTACTTTATAACATTACTTATCCAGAACAGAATCAGCTTATACCAGAAGGAAAGTCGACATCGCAAGTTAAAGATTGATGATTTGATGCGGTGAAGCTCTATGACAATGTAGCCATTTCATGACGAGACAGCACAACACATTTCGCATGACAAGATTAGTCAGGGCTGAAAAAATGACAAACCTCTCCAGGGAATATTAGAGGTTTCAGATGCGGACGAGCGTCCATGGTAAGGTGCCATTCCGGCAAATACAGTAATGATGACTGAAACGTCATAGACCGAAACATCCGTGGTCGAAACATCCTGACCCTAACGTCCGTGCTCCCATCAAGGTACCACTAGTACCAGACGTTCTCCCAGGCGACCCAGTGCCCCTATTTGCAGCCCTAATTAAGCTGCACGTTGCTGTTGTGGGTACGTAATGTTGCTTGTCAAATTGAGCGCCATATCGCGTTGAACAATTAAATGACATCAAAAAGTGCAAGATTACTGTCACTGCCAGCCAGCAATGTAAGTGATTTTGTAACTAAGTTAACAGTTAAGTCAGGCAGTTTGCAAACCAAGGAACTGTAAGACTTCAGACAAGACAATTGGATAACAATAATGCGGCAAAAACACAATTCCATGAATGGCAACGATCGCCACTTGACGTTTATGAATATACGTAATACATCATGGTCAAAAGTAACGTGACACAGAAGAGTTGTATTCCCCATGACGATTATAGATAGCTAGTTTCAATCGTCCCGACACTGATCCAGTCTGATATCACAGCAGCAGCAGCAGCAACTGGCACAGAGCACGAAATAGGAAGACGATTATTTTGTGATGGAGACTACTTAAGAGGGCATTTGTGACTTGGCCAAATCGCCTTCGTCAAAGGTCATTTGGGCAATCACAAATACCCTGGATTTCGAGGATGGACTTGGCGTCGTATTTACAATAACCTGATTGCAATAATCTAAGGCAATCATGTTCAACCAATCAGATTGAAACGACTTACGATATATATTGCCTTTTGTCAAGACGTCTTGCCAAACCACTGACAACAGAACCCCAGCCAACTCTGTGATGACCTTACCCGCCATCACAGAAATGGATTATTGTATTCTGAAAATACGTAATGTTTTCCCCTGATAGTGGGGCAACATGTAAACAATCAAATATCTAGCACTCGGATCTTGACAAAATGTAAGCCGAGGCACAGCCCATGCAAACAAATTAAACGGGTTTCAAGTGCTGATGGAAAGCGCAAGGGTAAACATTAATATGATGCATGATGCACACATCAGCAACAATATCTCCATTTTGTTCACGCCATTAAAATCGTAATAGCTTTTAACATAACATTTTACAAGCAACACCATGCACGTATAATAAATATTTGAGAGTGAAAAGATCCAGTGTAATAATTGGATACCGAAAGAACAGAGATTGTCAATCAATGCACATTAACTGCTCAACGACACCGATTGACAGGAAAACAGTTATTTCGAGATGACGATTGTAGTGATGTAATTGTACACAGCTGCATATTAACGTTTGACATGCGTTCCAGTACGTTGCACACAACACGTTGTTTAAACTGTATTGTTGAGGTGACTTAAGTGTTGAACAACGGTTTCGTTACTACAATATCTACACTGAATGGATAATACATTGAGTCTTGGCTTCATTTGTCCAAGGTGGAAAATACAAAAGAAACTTTTCCACTACGAACGTTCTACGTTTAGTCTGGTTGCACTCATCAGTCGTTTGATTTATAATGGTTGCACAGTCAGTCTTTAAATATACATATATAATTGTCACACTGGTCAGTCTATAAATATATAATTTTTGCACTGGTCAGTCTATTAATATATAATTGTTGCACCGGTCAGTCTATTAATATATAATTATAACACCAGTCAGTCTATAGAGTATAACAGTGACGCAAGTCAGTCTGTATCATTATGATACCACCGAGTCTATTGATATATAATAGCTGCACCTGTAAGCCTATTGATATAATTATAATGATGAAATCAGTCAGTCTATTGAGAAATAATTATGACACCACTGGGTCTATTGATATATAATAGTTGCACCTCTAAGCCTATTGATATATAATGGTGACATAAGTCAGTCTATTGACTTTTAATGCAACTGGCTGCATCAGTGACTCTATTGATATATACCGGTGGCACCAGCAAGTCCATTGAAGCATAATGGTGGCATCATTGAGTCATTTGACATATACTGGTTGGGCAAGATACAGATATACTTATTCGGTTAGAAAGTTTCCTTTTACACCGAGAAATCCATGCTAGTACACAGGAAACGAACACGCGGGGAACGAAAGGAACTCTTCACAATTGTTGCACTGTGACCAGTGAGTCTGCCAACATACAATCGTTGCGCTAGTCAATTTGCTGACATTAAATGGCTACACCAGTCAGTGTATTGACATATAATGGTTGCACCAGCGAGTCCACTGATATATGGTGGTTACACCGTTTGCTCTTCTTACACCAAATTGCAACACAATGACAAAATAACGCGTCTGGGAAACAGACTTAGCCTGACTACATACATCAGTTCATGCACTAGTTTAGCTTTTATGTTAACGCTAATGGCTACATCTTTATGTCTAAACACAAGCTGATTTACTTTCATGACTTAGTACTCAATTCACGCGATGGTCACATTTCACCATCATTTGTATCCTTCTGAAGCAGCAAGAGAATCTCATTTGTGAACCTCGTCCGTTCTTGTCTGTAAATAGGCAGATGAGGGTAATAATGATGTGGAACTGTACTCCTCAGAAATAAATTGAAGAAAAAGTTCTAATGTTAGTTTCTCGTACACATGAACTGGAAGACCATTATCTAGATATACCATGTGCCCCGGATGTGAATGTCCTTGACCCTACACCTCTGTCCATGCGTCAGAAAGCCGGAGCGTGATGTAATGGGACTGGTCGTTGTGGAGCTGAAGGAAATGATAGAAATGAGGTTTTACGACTACCGTACGACATTTTGCTGTCCCGGAAACGTGTATATGGTGTGTCAGACCGTTACAAAACAACAAAACACGATCGCCCCATCTTGAAATAGAGTCTAGTGCTTGCGTTCTATTAAACAATAAATATGAAAATATGAAGAAAATCAATAAAGACATAGACACGTGTCGCACAGTTCAGACGAAAGTAAAGTAAACAGTCGACTACAGAAATGTTTGTTTTCCATCAACTGTCTGCAGGAGTCTTCAGGAAATGGAAACGCACATATTTGGTATCTCGGATTATTGAATAGTACACAAGAAGACCATTCTGTTGAGGGTCGGTTTGAATTAAGAAATGAAGGAGATTCGGGAAACATATGGGAGTAGGCTAGGTTCACACAGTGTGTTAGATGCAGTACATTATAACGATGTTCATGTTTTTCAGGCCAACTACTTTCAGTTATAAAGGTTGTTTAAGTAACCGCCAGACTTGTTGAAAACTAAAGGTTACACTTGCAATGAGTACATTTGAATGTTGTACAACGTTGTAGTTCTCAGTCGAGGTATTAATAATGATTAATCACACACACCGTTACTGGACCCAGATTGGCACCCTAGAGAGAACAGCCGAGAAAGTCCTCGGCGGAATTAAAACTGGGAATCCAATGGTTACCACATGATAACATGCGCTGAGTTCTTAAAACAAGCCAATGTTCGTTCTTGGAATATGTTTCTACCTCCTAAACAGCTCCGAAACCAGGGGAGTACACAATGTCCGATCAGGTTGACAATATTTATTAACGACAACCCTCTTCGGTGCTGTTCTTTTGCTCCAGTTTGCTTATACTTTTTATGAAGGTTTCCATGGAGCCACTTTGTAGTATGTCTTGATAAAGCATTCGCTATCACTCAAACCGTGACAATGTGCTGTTCTTGAAAGCAAATCTTTTGTATGATGTTGCCTGCATCTTTGATGTAGAGACTGCAGTAATGAGATAATGTGACGGCAGATAAGTGATGTTTGTAAATTTTCGGACACATGTTCAGGAAATGAGCATAAGAAGCACTTCAAGACTTCGACTTCGCGTTGTGTAATCTTGACAGTCCTAGCGTGACATCACCTTGTGCAGCTCCCCTCACATTAAGACTATTATACCGACTCCTTTGTACGAAAATAATGCTGTTTTCTCGCTGATTTCACTGTAACCGGAATTGATGACGCGACACCACCCTCTCAGACACACTTCCGGTGAACAAGGAAGATATCTAGTGATATGTTTTCAACAAACGTTAGTTGCCATAGTTACAAGTTTGTATATTACCTAGGAACTTAAATATACCTACACCAGTAAAGATGAACCGTTGCATCTCGAACCTGCTGGTTGAATGTCTCTTGCTTTAAAGAACAGTTATCGGCATTGGTTGTTTACATCCACAGCTCGCCAACCAAGCTGTTTAACCGGTATAAGCCTGGTCCTTACATTCCTACAAAGTGAACAAAGAAATAAATATGTTTACTTGCCCTGGGGAAAGTCTCTAGCACTTATTGTAGATACATTTCATTCTCAAACGTTAAATCTAACAGTACAATCTGAACCCCTAAATGGCGAACTGCACTTTACGTGATTACGTAGTTCGGCTTGTTTAATCTCGTAGTGGCACGGCTCTCAAAGATCTAAAAAGCCTGTTAAAACGGAGATATTAATAAAACTGATATTCGTTGATTGAACTGGACGTCTCCTGGGACACAGGTCAGCAAATTGGCGGAGATATTGTACCAACAAACTTTACAAGATCAAACAGCGATTCCAAGCAAATGAAACAAGAGCATGGTAATATAGGAGGCAATTAACCCTGAAAGTCACCGGCTGACGTTTAGAACGACCGATCACTGAATAGGTGCACTGCCGTTCCCAGAAAGAAAATTAAATTCCGACGGAATTCATCCTCTTCGGATCTAAGTCATCTCGGTGCTGACTTTTGATCACGCCACCTACTGAAGTTCCTGACGTCACACATGGCAGCTGACGTCACAGAGGTCAGAGTTCGTCTCCAGGCTACTCAATCAAGTGCGCATTTTGTCAGATCGTATCGCTAGGCAGGACCTATGAAGGGGTTGGAAGTAATCGATATGCCATTTGTGATTGGAAACCCCGCAATCGATGGACGTCTTTCTTCTACAATATACAACTGACTCGATTTTCTTTCACGCAATTTCGTTTGTACGTTTAACTTCATAAGGGAAGAAAAAAATTACATGATTAAGTGAATTTGTTTGGAGCAATACAAAAATATACGCTTGTGTGTATGTACAAGAGACATAAGTGCACTTAGAAAATAATCTAATTATATCGAGTATTGAACATAACTACTAATTCCTGTTTAATGTTATAACTGAAATTTAATAAACTAGTATTAAATTTACATTACAAGAGAAGTGATGGCGTAGAATGTTTCCCGAACCGAGAGGGAACATCTTCAACCATGACAGGTCCCTAACGGTTGTAGCTGACTAGAATCACACAAGCACTGAAGTTGTATCACTGTTGATGTCTACCTCTCGTCTGTTCATTTAATTTTAAACACATGTTTCACAAATACACTCACTAGCGTGAACTGGCGCCGCATTATACCATCCTGACGCGTGCCCATGTTTTGAAATGTTTTGATTATCTGTATTGATTCGGTTGCGCTATTTCCCTCTGGGAGACAAAACCGTTTATGGTAAAAACTCTATATATTCATATGTTACACCAAACGAACGTTGCGTAATGGCTGCAATATAGTCGGCAACAATCTCCGCCAACTCGTTATATAACAGCTTTACCGCAATGTAAGTCGACAAAGTGTTAAACAAATTTTAAATCCCACTTTCAAATGTCTATTTTCTGTTAAAAGGATCCGGTTTTATATTTGATTTCTTTTGTTAACACACTTTTTCGTCTTCCTCGAACTTTTCATTCCTTGGTCTGCAACACTCTGCTTTCAGTTTGTAATAAGCTAAAGATTGTGGTTCAGCATGTTTACATTGTAGTAGATCGAGGACAGAACAAGCTTTATACATTTGTCTGGCTATAACTACACAAAAGTATGAGGCTATTAAACAAAGCTATGAATATGTTAAACCAAAACTGTCAGTATGATAAAACAAAGTTATACGTATGATAAAACGAGTATGATAAGAAAACACTATCCGTATGATAAAACCCAATTTTGAGCATGACAAAAAAGAACTATGACTATGATAAAACAAAACTGTGCATTTGATGAAACAAAACAGCGAATATGCTTGAAACAACTTTAAATATGTTAATACAAACGTATGAATACAATGAAACAAAACTTTAAGTTTATTAAACAAAAATATGAATATGATAAAACAAACTATAAGAAGTAGACCCATTGTTAGGTAGAATCTTGACTGAAGAGGTAACTTCCCTGACGTAAATTGTGAGGTAATTGTTGTACAAAATATAAATATTTGGTCAGTTCGGGGATTATGATACAAAATATAAATTGTCAGTTCTGAGACCATTCTACAAACCATGCGTACATGTACTTGGTCAATGCTGAAGCTATTCTATACCACACATAAGTACTTGGTCAATTTTGAGGCTGTTCTCAAAACTATTAGTACTTGGTCAATTGTGAGGGGGCACACACAGTTAAACTGGTTTTCTTGTTGAAGCTCTCAAGTAACTGATTCCAGCTAATCCATGGATACATGAAACCAAACGGCTAAATGGCGTTTCCATCTTTACACTCTCAAGAGGGCGCTTCTTAACGCGCGATCAATTTCAAACTTGAATAGCACAATACACCAACCCTACTCGGAGAACACCGAAATCCACTAGCGTGTTCAAAGAAAACTGGCTGATTGATTAGAAAAACCAGCAAAATCAATCAGCCGTGACAACACGATTCGATTTGTATCGATTTCAGGTGACACACAAGACTATTGGCGACATACTCCAGCACAGATTACAGAGTGTCAGAGAAGATTGGGGGTTCTGTGGCCAGACTAAAGTCATTCGTATTCCTGGACTTAAAATACAGTTTGTAGCAACGATAAAGTCAGTCCAGCTGTCACACAGAGCATGTAATCAGTTAGTGTAATAATACCAGCTCCTCTCCGTTAAATACCACAGATCTCTTTCTTGTCGCCAACTCTCCGTCCTCCTGTTTCATTTGGAATCCACAAAATACTCTCGGGCTCACGTATTTGGAGACTGGACAGACCAACGGTTTTAATTCATTTGCTTGTATAAGAGAAGACGAGCACTTGTGCATTGTTTTTGTCAAGGCAAACAAATTTGATTAGTATTCCAAGCAATAATACTCCTCCATGCTATGGGAACGAAATATTCCTTTCGATGTAATTACATGTATATGTAAGAGAGCGACCGTTTTATCTTTAGGGGAGATCAAAGATTTTTCTCTTGCAAACTATTTTTATCTGATGGCATGAGGCATTCTAGTTTTTGCTCAGATAATTGGCAACAAACTATCTCTGTTTTTAGTATTTTTTATTCTGGGTACGTTTGATTTTAAATGTGATTACTTGAATATAAAATGGGAGATTATGAGCAATTAGAATGTTTGGGCCCGAAACATTTTATAATTATAAACTGAAGGAAACAGCTTACATTGTATACATCTCTGCAATCTTTATTTTTCGCTGTTGCAACTGGTTCATGTAATCTATTTATTTTCTCCAAAAGTGTCTGCGAACTATTTATTTTTAAAACATTTTAGTCCACTCCCTCTAAAAATCAAATGGTCGCTCCCAAAGTAATTATACAGGCTAGGGATCTACAGGATAAAATCCATTTAATTTGTTGAACATACATGTATATATACGTACATATGCATCATATACCTGAACTTATGATGTTATTGTAACGGCTACTATACACATTTAAACTGTGAAAGAGCACTTATTATCAGAAATATGTAAGTTAGATAAGGCTGAACGTACACGAAACCTGCAACACTATCAGAAACATCTAATTTGAACATCTAATTTATATAAGACCAGTTTCTAAATCATATGCTTCCGTAACACCAGTTACTTATAGCACAGACAGACAGACAGACAGAAGACAAGTTACTACCGGACGCATCTTACATTCAAACCGTAGACTAGTAGGGCAACAGATAAGTCGCGTATTTGCCTTTTTTTTATTTACACAATATAATTTTGCAAATACGCATTGTTTTTGAAAGAACTGCGTAACAAAAAGCAAACAAATAATTAGTTTAAAAAGGCTTTGCGTACTACTCAATTATTAGTTTAATCGGGTGCAGATGGTCTTCGGCGTTGACTGGCTGACAGATTTTGTAACATTACATAAATACATCGTTTTCTACATGTACATGTGCCAGTCTTACTGCCCACTGTCTCAACAGTGCGCATAACTCAGAATCAACAGGGAACCAGAAGTCGTTGCATACATGTATACTCGTTTGTAAACTCTTAAACTAATATTTAAAATGTTCATTGGGGGCAAAATATCTATGTTTGAAAGTATGAATACGCAGTTATCTGAAATATTGAGAGGTAAATATCCAACTGACGCAAAAGCGTATCTGTAGCTCTGGACTAGTACCATAAACACCTATCATGTTAATAGTAATGAGTAGCATAAACATGTATCATACATACATGTAGGACAGACGAGTACCACAAACATGTTGTTATTGTTCTTTGTCCGTCGTAAACGACGATGACCATTTCAGTCATTTTGAGTTTATCGAGGATATATTTGCCTGTGAGTGAGTCGATGGCTGACAAGACCAACCCGTGCATGAAAAGTATTCAGAGGAGACACGGAATGAGAGAGACATCACTAGGAGGACTCCCGGCTTTCTGTCTTGGTACCTTTGCTCATCAGTTGCTGCTCTGTACACCTCGTACAGCTTGGTGCTTCTGTGAAGGGGGGGAACTCCACATGGCCCGATCCGGGACGCTTTTCTACCAGGAATCAGGGTTGATGTTAAACGCTTCCAGGGAAGATTTCAGAGTGTCTTTAAAGCGTTTTCTCTGATCTCCCTGGGTTAATACTTGCCAACATGAATAAATAATGTTAGGTCTTGTATAGCGCTAAATCCAGGCTTGTATAGCTTGCTCAAAGCGCTCGGCATTATTACCCTGGTATAACCCAAACAGCCACTAGGTGCGAGAAGGTTAACCACGCTCCTGATGGAGGACCAGTGCCCAGTTTCAGCTGGGTGGACTGAGGCAATTTACGAGCAAAGCCACTTGCCCAACTTGACACCACTGACATTGATAGTGTCTCAGTGCGAGGCAGGAGCGAACCCTTAGAAAGCCTGGAAGCTTTCAACGCCAGCCGATCACCCATCCAGCTACTCTCCGGGCTTGATGTTGCTTAACTTCGCAAACTCGCGACCTCCGCGCGTGGCACGAGGCCAACTCACCTCATCAAACCTTGACCACTCGCGGACCAACAATTAAATTTGTTGGTCCCAAAATACGAATGGCTTCTGACTTCAAACTGCGTACTGTAAACTGCTGTTCTCTATCTGGTGTATTGATATTCAAATATCACAAGTTCCAGATGTTGCAGTCTCTTGTGTATCCAACTTAAATTAACCCACGCTTTGGTTCCACTTGGTCTGTGTTCAGTTGTTCTGATACAACGTCAGTGATGGAACAACGACAACCCATTTGCATGCAGAACAGAAAAACATAGGTGCGCAAAATATTCAGCTGACGTGGTATGTGCAGTGTACATTATCAGCAAATGTTGATGTTACGTATGTTGTTATCATGCGCAAATATTGAAAACTATCCTTTCAAACCAGACAAAGCCATTTTGAATTCAAGGCACTCAGCCGAAACCTGTTTACACGTTTGATTGTTAACGACATGATGATATAAGCATGTTGGGTCCGTCAGATTATTCTATTGAAGTTTCTGAAACCCTTGAGCAAGAAGTATAAATCACAGACCACGTGTCTCTTATACATGTAGTTGGATACATGGTCAAATTCAGTGTTATTTTTTAAAAAAACACAACAAATATTGGGAACGAAATATACGTTAATATATACTACTCAAAAAAAGAAACGCATAGCACAGATTCTAAGGTCTGGTCACTTTAGGATAAATCGAAACATTAGTTCGAACCAATATCACCTTGACCCCTTTCCGAGTTTGAATCTCTCCTGGTGCAGAATACGATCGCCCAAACGCGACCAACACTGATTTTTGAATAAATGTCACAAAAGACACGGTTTGACAACAAATCATGTTTTTTTTCGCTCACGTGCACTTCTTGTACAATAAATGTTATCACAAACAAACAGTGTGCATTTATGCTCGTCAACTTTAATCTATTGCCTCCAACAACCAAGTGCGCCTGTCCCAGTAAGATGTGTGTTCACTATTATGGACACCCTCGCAGTTGGGGTGATGGTGGAGGGGGGTGATGGTGGAGGGGGGTGATGGTGGAGGGGGGGAT
>JAUELE010109668.1:0-14621 GCA_031471655.1 Diodora aspera
TAGGGCCTCAGTAACCCAATGCTTGTCATACAAGGCGACTAAAATGGGGATCTTTTGCTTTCACTTTCCTTTCAATCGATCCCTTTTATGAACTGTCTTCGCTCGATGTGCAGCTTGCACATCATGTTGTGTTATGGCTGAAATATTGCCCTTGCAACACAAAACATCATTTCATTTCAACAGTTTAGATACATCTAGTTATATTTTACTCGTGGCTGGTCAGAATCCCTTCGTGGGTCGGATATGGCTGGTGTGCTGAGCTAGAGCTAAGGATCCTGATTTACAATTGACAAAATTATGGATCAGCCGTCAAGGAATAGCGATGTCACTAAGAAATAATTGGGACCCGGTAACCTCATGCTTTTGTAGAAGGCAATAATATGGGGAATCTTTTGTTGTCATTTTTCTTTAACTTGTTTAAGATGACTTTTCTCTCCCTGTGTTCTTGCACATCATATTACATCATGAATTAAAGATCTGCCTTGCAACACAAAGCAATAACTTGGCTTTGACTGAATATTGATGTGTTTTATGAAGGATGAGTATTATTTCACAATTGGAGCCACCAAGAGTTATTCACTCTTTCTTCGTAAATATCTGCAACATGAATGGCTGGCTGCCTTTGGGTACTATTAACATAGAGGTCTTCTATACAATGAAGACTTGTGGATATAATATAAATGTTTGAACAAAATACTCTCATTCTTCTTTCTATCAATATTTTTTGTGAAGTACCTCTTCCCTCGGTAGGGACGTAGGATGGTGCAGTGGTTAGCACGTCTGCCCAGCAATCAGTTGTGGTTCAAGTCCCGCCTGGACACTCCTCTTTCAGCCTGGAGAGACAGGAGCCCCAACACCGACGTGATGTTGGTGAGACTGTGGTGATGTGGCTGAAAGATTGCTGAAAACCACTTAAAACCTCAAATCACTCACTCACTCTTCCCTCGATGTGCCCCTTGCCCATCATGTCACATTATGGCAGAAATATTAAAAATCATTTCAACTCTACTGTCCAAATACTGTAATGATGATGCTGCATTTGATCACTCTGACGTATGCTTTTCTAGAATTTCTTTACGATTAGTGTGTGTTTTGCGTAGTGTTTACAAAGCTCTCTATTTCCACTGCTGTCAGTTAACCATTATTAGGACAGGTAAATCAGCATCATTGTGTTCAACAATAACAAATCTTTACAAAATTGTACATGGGATTCCTAAAGTTTGCAAAATACTTACCTATATCAGGGCAAAATTTAATAAATTTTATACTTTTTTCATGGCTTTTGAGCCATTTTGATACTTTTTTTATGGCTTTTGAACCATTTTGATACTTTTTTTCTTGCAAGACTTCATACCTTTTTCTGGTAGCACTGCATTTATAATTTGTCAAATACCCAGCTTTCAAAATGATGCGAATTCACGGTCTATTGTTTGTACACAAGACAGTGACATATGAAAATACTCGGAAACAAGCTAAACAGTGCCTTTGTGAAACCAGTAATGGCAGAAGTACTAATTGATAATGTAAAATGATAATACATTTGTGGCTTTACCTTATACCTCAAGACAAAAGTTCATATTGCTATTAAAGATTATGAATCCTTGCTTCAGGTAAGTAGGATATCTCATTCACTTGTCACAGGCTCCCAGTGATGAATCTGCATGCAAACAGCCTGTCCCTCCTGCCCGCCCACCTGGGCTGGCCCGGTTCTAATCACCTGGCCATTAGGGTGAGGCTGATGACTGAAGTCCCTAGCCTTTGTCCACTAAGGTCGAGACACCAGCTTACAGATCCTTGTCTGACAGATTCACATTCAAACAGCAACCAGAAATAGCCAAGATCTAAATTACAGGTGTGCTTGAGCCGGCCAGGTAGACACACGTGTGTGTGCTGCAGAATCACCTGTGACAGTTTTAGTGCCAGACTTGCATTGTCTGTGCAAGATGGATGCAATGTGGAAATCGGTTACAATAGCCTCCGAGTTTAGAGTTTGTTTAGTTTTGTTTAATTCTGAAATGTTTGTACAAAAATTAATCCCTTGCTTAATGTCTATTATTGATAGCTAAAAGAATTTTGCGTTTCATTAAAATTATGAAATCCATATGAATGGTTTCTACTGCCTATTTGTAGTACTAGCACAGTAGTTAGTGTATTGGTCCAGTAATCTACAATATAGGTTTAAAACCCTGCCCGGGTATCTTTCTTTCTGCCAAGAGATTAACCCCTGACACTGGTGTGATTTAAAGGCACTTGCCGATCCATTTTGCTACTGGTAAATGACCCCAAGAAAACCGTGTAGATCTGTCATAAGTGCTGACAGGATTGTCTCTCCTTATTTGAACAAGCACTGGGAGGGGGAAAGTTTCTATTGTTTCTCCCTGATGAGGTCATTGTTATCATTTCAACCCCTGACCTTATATGGTGGTAGCCTGTCACCTTTACTGAAAGTTATCTAAAACAGTGATAGAGACCGCCTGACTCCTAATTGGTTTCGTGGGGATCGGAAAGTGTCTTTAAGTGACACTGTGGTGATATGGCTGAAAGATTGCTGAAAGCTATGTTAAATACATAATCACTTATATGTAATAATTACATGATCGTCTACCTCTTTGATTTGGTTGGGGGTAGGGGATGGAGCAGTGGTTAGTGCGGCAGCCCAGCGATTTGCCAGCCTTGGTTCGAGTCTCTCCCTTGCACTTCTCTTTCACCCCAGAGAGACAGGAGCCCCGACACTGACACGATGTTGGTTAGACCATAGTTATGTAGCTGAAAGATTGCCGAAAACCATGTAAAACCCCAAATCACTCGCTCACTCTTCGATTTGATCTAGATCTGGCTTTGCCGTAAGAGCCGTCTAAAATGAGTATCTTTTGCTTTCTTTCTTACTATCGATTCTGTGTTGTCCCTTCTCCTGATGTGCCTCTTGCACATCACATTGCGCTATGGATGAAAAATTGCCCCCTGCAATGTAAAAATCCATTTCACTCACTAGATCTGGCTTACATTTTACCTTCCTTTACTTTATCAGGACATGAATGAACACCTGAGCCTGTTCGTAATGGATGAGACCGGTGACCAATAAAGAGATCACAATTCCATGTTGCTTGTAAGGAGAAAACATGGAAGGTTTTCCTTGCCAGAATTCTCTTTCATCAGCAATGTTCATTGACTGCGATGTTTTGACTAGAAAGGCAAGGCACGCTACCATCTTTTGCAAAAACATTTATAGCCGGCAGTATATAAACGCTGACCTCTGTGTAGAAGAAATCTGTAAAAGTGTGTAATTAGGTGTTGTTGTTTATGAATGCCAGGAGTTGACAGTAATTGCTTCGCCAATTTTAGAATTGTATTTGACACTTGACATTACTGCTAGTGGGAATTCAGGAGCTGTATCTGTGTATGGTTTCCGAAAACCTTGTGTAAAACCGGGTAAGCATAAACTATATGAGGTTAGATTAATGCTATTATTCAGGTTCACATTTATGTGCACGTTTTCATTATATCAAAGTATTTTTAAGATATTTTTTATGGATTTTTAACAATGTGCATGCATGTGTGCATACATGCTAAAATACTCATTTATAGACATTTCTGAACAGTTTGTGTCAAACTTTGGCACCCAAATTCTGATACCCAAATTTGCCAGTTGGGTGAATTCTTTCAAGAAAATCCTTGGTTAGCTCTAAAGATGCTCTGTATCTTGATTGAAGCTGGATTTATCCAAGTTTAGATCACGTTGTTGATGCCCCTGTGTGTGTTCAGGCTTATCAATAAGTTTTCACTTGATCCATAACATTGAGACGTACTAGTTTAGATAACACCCTAGGGGCCCGGGTCTGGGTAGTCAGTGCTGATGTGTTCATAGACTTCTTACCAGGATGCCCGGTGGGGTTCCCGGGGAATGTCGCTCTAATACCAGAAAGAATAGGACTCCAGTATCCTCATGCTTGCCGTAAGAGCCGTCTGAAATAAGGATCTTTTGCTTTCTCTTTCTTACTATCGATCCTGTGATGACCTTTTTCCCGATGTGCCTCTTGCACATCACATTGCACTATGGCTGCAATATTGCCTCCTGCAATGTAAAAATCCATTTCACTCGCCCACTCTTACCAGGGTATGAGTGACACTAATCTTTTGAGTGAAGGATAGTGCAGTGGTTGGTGCGTTGGCTCGGAGATCTGCCTGCCTTGACAATCATGGTTCCAGTCCCACCCAGGTACCTCTCTTTCAACTCGGAGATTGGAGCCTCACACTGACGTGAAAATGCGGTGATCTGGCTGAAAAATTGCCGAAATCCACATGAAATCCACGTAAAATCCAAAATCACTCGCTGACTAATTTTAGTTCTACTGAGCTCTCCACTGGTTGTGGTGATAACACCTGTCAAAGTGGTGGAAGTTTACTTCATCATAAAATCACTTGCTAGCTCACGAAACTTTCTCTGCCTTGTATGTATGAAATAATTACGTTTCTGTTATGTGTATGCATGTAAACTTAATTTGGGGTCTGTTGATAAAGTACTGTGAGGGCAAATTTCGTTCTCAGCGAAAAGGTGGATTTTCCGGTTAGTCTGTCTTGCAAATGCTTAATAACTAATTTTATCCTATGCCAGCCTACCTGTACTTAGTGTAACACAGATGCTGAATAACTAATTTTATCCTATGCCAGCCTACCTATACTAAGTGTAACACAGATACTGAATAACCAAATTTATCCTGTAAACCCCCACCCTTTAGTCAAGATAGGGAAATTCAGCTTGAATTCAATTTTTTAAGGGGCTGTTTAGAATTTTATGTTTTCTTTTAGAGTTTATGATAGTATATTAAAATATTACACGATAATATCCCAGAAACTAATAATTATTCTATTCATTGTTTGCAATTTTCTTACCAACATTTACCAATGTACAGTTGTTTTCAAAATCATGAAATTTTATTTATTTTCTTGTCATTTGAATGGCTAGCAAATATTTATTTATTTATTAAAATGTTTATTTATTTATTTATTTAGATGCGACTGCATATACATAAATAATTCATTTCCTACTGCATATATCAACTAAAAGGTATACAGTATTAGGAATAACAGTTAGTCTATGCTATAATCGTACAGCTTGTATCATGATTTAGTGCTTAGTCTTTAGGCCTCTGTGTGTATTTTCTCGTATTTTTGTTCAGTATTTACTGAGGTTTTGAGAAACAGTTGTGATTACC
Source organism: Diodora aspera (assembly GCA_031471655.1). Classification (NCBI taxonomy): domain Eukaryota; kingdom Metazoa; phylum Mollusca; class Gastropoda; order Lepetellida; family Fissurellidae; genus Diodora; species Diodora aspera. The sequence goes on from JAUELE010109668.1 coordinate 5,214, forward strand.
ATTGTGTCAACCTTTTGAATTCATCTAATTTCTAAAGTTGACAACAGGGAGAAAGGTATCAAGATTTGGAGATGGTGTATGGTTCTTCTTGTGGCAGATCATTACTCTAAACCTTATTGCTTCTTTGTAAACACCAAACTGTAAAAGAGGCCGTTCTGCTGAGTTGGCTCCACCCACCAGTTTGTCCCGGGCCACGCCCCCATCAAGCTGATTGACAGCTCCTCAACTTTAGAGAGAGCTGCGAGTCCAGACAGCTAGCCATGCCCACTAGCATCCTTACTGACAGGCGGCCGGCCAATGAGGTCACTATTCCAGTCCCAGCAGGCTAGCGCTACGGCTAGTCATTAATAAACATTTAGACAATTAATAAGCATGGATCTTGTGTGTAGTCAGTAAGGGTTAAGAAAATATTGGTGAAGACTGGATCTAAAGCTGATCAGGTATGTGTTATAGATGATGTATATACTGCAAGTGAACTTTTGTCAAGGTAGTCCGTGATTATACTGGATAGAGGATTCTAACATTGTAGTAGCAGCCCAGCACTGCTGCCACCAGTGATTCCTACTCCTCCTCCTCCTCCTTGTGTGTGGAGGTGTCACATGATACACAAGGATCGGTCTTACCGGTAGTGGCGATAGTAACCGGACAGCTTTATATCACTTTCACATCACCATAGTCTTCTACTGATGTACAATTTGGGAGTCATTCAAGGACAGCGCAGTAAGTACTAACCAAAAACATTGCAAGATTCTGCTGCTGCGTAGTGTGGAGTTTTTTTGACCGTAGGAGAGCCGGAGATATGGTATCCCACGTATCCCATGCCCGTGATATCCGTGATACTGTCAGTTTGAGTAATCAGAGAGACCCCGGGTTGGTGTGATACAAAATCGTCAAGAATGAAACTGATAGACTGACAATCGGTCTACATCTTTGCTTTTGTTTTTTACAGTTTTGATAGAGAAATAGGTTGACAGATCAGCAAAAGAAAACAGAATCTAAAAACGATTTTATGAGAAAAAGGATCTCTCAATCCAGTGCCAATATGAGTACTGTTTTCCCGTGACAAGTCCTGGACATGTTTAATTTACGCAAAGAAATTGGATTGATTTGCATATTTCCTGGTCATGTGAAATTTATGCAAATGTAAATTTCCTCACAAGAGGCACATGTGACAGTGAATATATAAAAGGTCATTAATTTCTAACAGAATCTGTCGAGTAAATATAAAGATAAGATTCATTGTCGATGTATGGCTTTGATAACCACACAACATTTAAAGCGTTCACACGTGATAATGTCATGAATTATAATTTATATGCTTCATAAACTATAAACAGAAATTTGTCATGATAAAATATATATGTTATTCACTAAATTTCCAGCTTAGCAGACTACAGAGAAATAGAGCAAAATGATGCAAGCTTATACTTCGTCTTTTCAAGCATAGTAAATAGCGTTTTGGATATAAAGTGATATAATTGGGCCATAAAATATTAAATGGCAGCTCATGTTATGTTGCATAGAGAGGCAAGATAATTTTAAGAGGATTTTCCTACATGTTTAGGATTACTTGGGTTGTGCATAAAATGATATTACATAAAATATTATCTGTCATTTAGAATTACATTACCGAGTTTTTGACGATTTTGTCAACAAATTAAACACTTCATATTTTTGGTTATAGAAATTGATACAGTATATGTATTTGTTGCTAGGAACTTCAGACAGTATCGAATTTTGCTGGTTAAGGAAAATTCTGGGAAATGTAGTTCTGATAATATATTATTGCCGCAGTTTTCGTTCAAATTGCTAGAATATTTTGTAGTTGGGTTTTCTTGTATTTTGTGTTTACAGACGTAGTCACACTTATCTCATGTTTGAGAAAAAAATTAGGTTAAAAAGATTTGGTTAAAGTTTGTGTTTAAAAGCATTGTGTGCAACACTGAATATTCCAGTTCTTTGTAAGGCACATTATTTGGAACATCTTTGAATATTATCAAAACTGATGTGTTAATGTTTACTATCTTTCTATTCTGAGTCTCATTAAACTATTTATTTGCTGAAAAAATATTGACCTATTCAAATAAACAAGTTTTGTTAATGTTATGCTGCGAGAAATAACATAGACTCTGACTTTGCAAAATCTTGTATATATCAAATTGCAGGTGATAAATTTTTGTAGAGCTAGATCTGTCTCGAGAGTGTTTCATTCACCAAAAAGGACTACAGCATTCAAATCTATCTTCACGGGTAAAAGTTGTCATTCCATTGAAAGAAAAATATATAGAAATGTATAAAAGAAGTATAAGTATTTTCCATACAAAACATGATAGAATTTCTCTTCAATAAAATGTCTGTGAACAGATTATCTATTAAAATATTTTGTGCTATTATTTTTATATTTTAAACCATGAATTATTTCCATAGTTTAGGTAAATGTTATTTTGGTAAAAAATTTGAAATGCACTTTAGTGTATGTTAAGAATTATTTGATAATATTTGGATTGCTGTAGATAATTTCTTCTCAGAAATAATAGTTAAACACAAATGAAGAAAAAGTACAGCAGTACAATTAAAGGACAATATTATTTTTAATATAATTATTAACATGGTGTCTTGTTTAAATTTGTCCAAACACCCAGAAATAAATGACAATTAGCTTTCATTGGTGGCGACCTATTGAAAAATTCAGTGGTTCTTAACCCGAATGAAGTAGAGATTGGTGGTTTATTGAAAAGAAATCGGTTGTACACAAGAGAGAATTGGATTTACACAAATAATATTAAGTGTGAGATATGCTTTTGTAGTAGTGCTGTTAGTGTATAAAGGTATAAAGGCAGTTTGTATCATGGCAAATAGCGGCCACAACGGCTCTCCGATACAACGGCCGGGAATTCATGGTCTCCTCGGCTTTTGTAAGCTTCTGAATAGCCGGCATGATGAGCTGCCTTATAAATTACACTTGACTTGTTTTCTTGGAGTGGGAAACAGTTTTATTCAGTCGTACTACAGCCACCTGTATAGCGGGGAAGTAGAGCGAAACATGGGCAACCAACATATGAAAAGAGCCGAGATTGTACCTTTGATTAGCGTCAGCTCAAAGCACACATAATTGTCAAATTTTCTACCTCCAATACCTGAAGAGGTTAGGTGAAGAAAGACCAAGTTTTGACATCAGTGATGCCAAATTGGGCATAGGAGTGACATATTTGTGTCGAGGTGTAGCGATAGCTGCCTGGCGCTCTAGGTATTGTAACGTAGTGCACTAACGTTTGTATACCAGCCTTTTGCAATTCACAGAAACCTCAAAATACATCACTTTTATAGCAGCGTATCACCTTTCCGCTGTGTTTGCAAGCTGTTTTGCCTCTCTGTGCAAAAATTATGGAAATTGGATCTGAAAATTGGACATGTTTGTTTAAAATTGATAAGATTTAGTCTTGGTTCATGTCTAAAAAGACTGGAGATAAGAGGCACAAAGAATTATTGTGTGGGGGGGATCTCTTTATTACAAGAAAGCACGTATGTGGGAGGGAGTTTCTCACTCCATACCCAGTCTAACATCCAAACAATTATCCCGGTCCTCCACAGTATTTCCTCGTCACTTCAGTCTGAGCTTTATCACATGAAAAAAGCTTAGAAAAAGACAAAAATCAATGTGATAAAAACGGTAAAATGCCTCTTAGCTTATCACAATTTTTTTGGTTGATTAGAAGATTAGAAGAAAACAATTTAGCAGTTAATTTTAAAAATATAAATATTAAATATCTTAATTTCTGTGTTCTGTTTATTTTTGAGTTTAGAAAAAAAATGTTTTTGTTGGTTGTAGTTTTGAGTTTTTATGTGAAACTGTTATTATTTTATGTTCACTTTATTATCGCTTTAAGAACAAAATTTCAATAATGCCAATTGTTTTTATGTGTATGTTGTTATAGAAAATTCATTTTCAAACAGAAATGCATAGTATTTTAATAAGAAAATACCCTAATACATGTTGAAATTAAAATTAAACCTTTTTTCCTGTGTGAAAGGAGGTACCTTTAGATTATACTGAATATTTTTAAATTGAAATCACAATTTTATTGGCTTTGCTAAAAAGAAATAAAATATGTTCATAAAATATGTTATGATATAACTGAAAATATCCTTTTACATGAATGAAGATGAACTCTTTGTCACATGACAGATTTTAAATTTCCTTCTGCAAAACCTCCCCATGCATATTTGAAAAAGAAAAAAAAGAAACGATAAGGAAACAATTGATAGTTGTTAAATACCACATTTAAAAGTATTTATATGTTTAACATTAATTACTAGATATAATTTTTTGTTGAAAATGTGTGACCTTTCCTTTTGTGCAAGTTGAATGATTTGAAACAACCAGTCTAACATGAAATCTTGCAATCGTTTAAACATTTAATAAATAAGCACCCATCAATAGCATTATATATGTCAAGTTGTTCGGGTTTTGATGAGTGATAATCCCCAAGCTATCTGTCAGCGATTGATGGTAATTAAAGATAGCAGAATTTAATTAGTGCTGGGTTGTTAGCGCTAGGAGACAGGCTCCCTAGATTTGGACAAGATTGTCAAGACATCTGGGGCCTGTTTGAAGACTATGCAATAGCAATAAACACGAAGGTAGAATGCTAACTTGTTTTTGTATGTAGGGCCCTATTAATTGATGCCAGCTTGGGCTGTTTTCTTTTTCAACACTTGCTGTAGCGGGGTTGCGGAGCCACTGTGGGAACTGGGTTACCTATTGTTGACCAAAAGATGGGGAGCCACATGAAACTCAGGGGGGCTTAATTTCAAGGGGGACTAGACATTTTTTTTGTGCCTTCTCTGCTTCCAGTCTTCCAAAAAAATGTGAACTCAATATTTTTTCATTTACCAAGTTGCAACACATCATTGTACCTGGTTTAAAAGGAAATAAGTTTGGAGAATATACTCTGTTTTTCACTTATTTTATATATATAAACCGATTCTTCAGGAAGATAAACCGAATGAAAAATATCAATTACAAGCATCAACAAACCCAGCATACTTACTGCCCTTGTTTTAAAAGTATTATAAGATTTTAGAAGGAGACCATGGATCAATGATGAAGAAATAAATATGTGATTATACTATATGTATGTTAATTATCAGATTCAAATTTAAGGTGACATTTTCCATTCTGAGTAAATTGTTGTGTATTATTACAAAAAAGGGGACACGAGTACTGCATGAAAAGCCCTCGTTTTTCCCCCAGGAAGCCAAAACAAAAGCTGACTTTAATATGAACTGGTGATTAACCTCCGACAGCAGCCTTGTATATGACAGGTATTTGATTAATTAGAACAAGCTCAGGTGTGAACTGCAGCACTTAAATCATTGGATGAAAGCTGGCTGCCAACCTCACCATATGGGTAATATCTCACATCTCCATTGTGCACATTTTCTTTCTTTTCTCACATAACAGGAAATAAATTTGCTGTTATTTCACTGACGGTCGACTAATCTGGTTTGTTAGCTAGCCACCCATGCTCATTAAAAATACTTTTATTTTATATAGCTTAAGTCTTCTTGTCTGTGATTAAAGGTTTACTATTATATATTTTGGTTATATTCTGTATAAACATAAATAAATTTGTACTTTTTTTATACACTGACAGTAGACTGAGAAAAAAAATACTTTTGTTTTATATAGCTAGTCTTCACAACTGTGATTAAAGTTTTACTATTATATATTTTGGTTATATTCAATATCAACACATAAGCTTTGCAGTGAATTTAAAATATAATTGTTGAAGAGGCTCTGTATGTTATATTACTGGATCCATTTTGATAAATGAAAAACTCTTTGATAACAATTTTTATATCCATGTTTTTCATTCAAGTTATCTAAAGTTAAAACGTTTAGTTTTATAAATGGCATCCAAGAGTATATACAACATTTCACATATCGTTGGTGAATTTACAAAATGTCGTAGGTCAAAGGTTTTTAAAAAAATTTATTTCCGAATTGTTGTATGTGTGTTTTATAATAGAAACCAACAAAGCAGCATAAACACCGAGATAAATTATGATAAAGCCTATGTTAATTTGTTGTTGGTGAAGTGTTATCTTGAAATTACAAATAATTAAAAAATCAAAAGTTTTTTTCCTTCTCCTGTAAAAGTTTACAAAGTGGACCCACAAAGTTTTGTAAATTCACTGACGATAGGCTTTTATTTTCCTACTCATGTGATGAATATTTTATTTTGATGTTGAATATTAAAGTGGTATTGTTTCTTGACATCAAAAAACCATCATTTTGTCTTGGTTTTCTTGACATCTCATGGGTAAATTTGACAGCAATTTGGTGGCATGGAAGATTTTTCAAGTTTTCTGCATTTGTATGAAATAATTCCATTATAGATTTATTTTTTCAAAATGTTTTATTTTATTTTGGCTTTTCTGAAAATTGAAATTATCAGGGGAAAAAATCATGATTTAAACCTTTACAAAGGTATGGAAAATTTTCTGGACTGTGAAATGTATTTGGTCTAACCAGCGTGAAGTTTGTTTTGGTATTTAATTATTGAGAAAATGAGGGGAGATTTTGACATGTTTACGACCATTCTGAGGATTCTGCCAGCTGTTTACAAAGATGTCCCTTCTCTTAAGTCTTGTGGGGGACACTTTTGGGAGGGGGGAAGGGGTAAAGAGAAATTCACATGATTCCCAGTCAGCATTGGAAAACTCTTGCAGCGTCACTGGTGTAATTGATGGGTAAGATTGGCCTAAAATTGTCCTGGTTTTTTAAATCTGCACTTTACAAATTTCAACAATATTAAAAATTTTGGGATGAAATATTTTCCAAACATTTTTGTTTCACAAAAGTATGGATAACACATTTTATTATCTTCCCTTAACTCTTGGAAAATTGAAAAAAAATTATATACTGTTTTGTAACTTGGTCAAATATGAAAAAGAACACCTCAAAGAAAGAAAGTTATTTGAAATTTGTATCAGATATTTTAAGGGTAAAATTTTCAATTTGGTTACCTTGATAGGAGGTACCAGTTGAATACATCAAGTTTAATGTTTTTATTATAAGCTTAAAAGTAAATTATTTCTTACATGAAAGGATTACAGTCATATTGATATATGAAAATTGATATATGAATTATTTTTAAGAAATCTAAAAAAAATTTGAAATATTTAGGAGCCCAATATATTTATTTACAAATATTTATAGGACTTCATGCCCGTTTGCTAGATATGTTTTTATCTATTTAGTTAAATGGGCGGTGATAATTGCAAGACTGATTATATGTCAGCTACACACATCTATTCCTTGAAAGATGAAGTTGCTGTAAATACTTAGCTCAAACTGACACTTTGATAAAATATATAATATGTCTCACTCATGGAAGGTTGTCTTGCAAAGCCATCGTAGTCTGAATTGAGTCCCACTTGGTGATAAAGAAGGGAGGGAGGGAGGAGGGGGGTGGTACATTCAAGATAAGACTCCTGGAGCTAAAGTAGATGTAAATGAACATAGATAAAGGCACTCTCACCATACAGGGTTATACAAGCGGCTATAGGACAAATCTGACAGCGTACAGCACAGAATTCTGGTTGGAAACTGGTTCCAAGATACTGTAACCATGGAAACCCAAGGACAGTTGGTTGTCTCCCTGAGTTTTTAGTATCATAGGGGTGCTTGGTTTGATGTGGGGCAAAAAGAGGGTTAGATTCATGTAGGGAGAGTTCTTGTCTTTCATTGCAGGAAAAGATTTAAATAACCTAGTTTTATAGAAAAGTAATAATTTTGCCAGCTTTGATATTTCAACAAAACAATTTGGTACCAAATTTGTGCATCATTCTTTCTGAATTCTAACAATTCTTTTGGGTTTTTTGGGGGGCATTTAAACTGCTAATTTTATGAAAATTTACTCTATATGCACATTATTCTGAAATTTTGTATATTTATTTTTGTGTTCTAATTTGTCCAAAATAATTTATTCTTTAATGCAAATATAATTTGTTATTGTGGCGGCCATGTGTCAAAGTTTGCCCTTGGTCTGGCCTGCTCTCTGCAAGGGTGATAAAGAGAGTGTTGTGTTGATAGCGGGTCTCCACTAGACCATTCCTGCTTTATGATTGAGCCTACACATGTGTTTATAGATTTGGCAAGAGATTAGCGCTTTAGTGCTCTGATTTTCATCATGTAATGTCTCTTAAGGGCTGGTCCTCATTCCAAGAGCTACAAGAATTATGGGCCCAACAGTTGTTGTCTGTTCCCATTTGGGGGTTAGCTCTGTGTTGTACTGAGAGTGCTGGACCATTCAACCAGATGTGATGTGCTTGCAAAACACTGGACTTGGGCAATAAGTACTGCTGTGTCTGTCATCTGTGCGGAACGCTTTCTTCCTCTAAAAAAAACTCCCAACTTTTGTCATGTGAGCGACATGTGAGTTTTGGAAATCGTTTTAACCCAGTGCTGCAGAGGAGGCTTGTTTGTGACTTTCAACTGTTGATGTTGAAAAGTTTAGCAATGCGGATATTATTATAATGTAAATCGGATGATAAATATAGCTTTCTTTTGTGAAGTTTCTTGACAGTATATTGTGCATAGACAGAGACCTTTCAGCAGTGCATATTGAAGAAGAATATCTGCGCTTTCTTATTGAGGAGATATACTGGAGTGTATATCCTGTTGAGGACAGGTCGAGGAACAACAACCGCTTGAAGTTATTTACTACGTTTGTAGAACCAGATAGGAAAGTAAATACGTTTGTGAGTCACACTAGACGTATCTCCTTTAAGATGACAACACAAATCCTGCCAATTTCTACTTTCTTGGAGAACCTTATTGCGGTCAGTCTCTTGATTTTTTCTTCTTTTAAAATATAAATAATCATAACACATTTTTTCTGATTAATCGTACAAAAATTGATAAAAGTTTATCGAGTTAAGACTTTTAACTTAGTTAATGTATTGCTCTAACTTAGCTGAAGTATTGCTCACTATTTCATTTCTTTATAAATATGTCGATCACAAGCTGTTTATTCACTTCCTAGTTATTCTGTTCAAATAAGGTAAGAAGTGAAGCCCGCCTTCAGATTGAAGCTTTGGGAGCGATTTGAAGATCTGAATATTTGTAAACCAATCTTACGGCAGTATATGTTGAATTTGATATGGATTCCAGCTCAAGCCAGTCTTTCATTCATGTAATGGGAAATGTGTTGTATGAACTCTGCTGTTGACCATAAAATATTAATATGATTCTTTGTTTGTTGGGGCCTGGGTAGCTCAGTTGGTAGAGTGTCTGCCTCACAACAGCAAGACCGGCGGTTCCAATCCCGGCTGGGTCACTTTCGTTCGACTCAAACATTTGGTGCCCTTTGTACCAACCATAGCGTTATGGTTGAAATA
>JAUELE010109778.1:0-19197 GCA_031471655.1 Diodora aspera
CATCGTTATGGCGTATCACCGTTTTAGCCAGTTCCATGTTTGCTTATACGTATACAAACTTCCGAATGCAGTGCGCACTATCTGAGACAAATTAGCTCTCAACTAATGTGAATTTTCGTGTAAAACATCGGAAACAAATACAGCACGGTATTTTATTACTCTATCAACAGAAAGACAAGCTCTGAACATCGATTGGCGTATCTGCAACTTTGATTATGTCCCTTTAATGGGTTGGGTTTATATTTTATGCACTAAGCGTCTATTGCCTTAAGAGCTGCAATGCCAATTTGCATAATCCTTCGTGAATTTACCATCCTCGAAATCCAGGGCATATAGCTAGGACTTCCCTAACGGTCCGCCATATGCCCTCGAATCACTCCTATTCCCGACGATTGCTTTGTTGGTATGGAAAATCCAAATGTGCTAAATATAGACAACCAATGAAATGTCGCTTTAACTGCAAAAGAAGAATTAGCAAGATCAGTAACTTTGATAAATTTAAACACATATAACGTCTTTACGTCGATGAATCTTTGGAGAGACGTCATGGAACACTCGTCGTGAATAGGAGCGATTCCAGGACGGATCGTTGGGTGGAAGTCATATGTGCCCGGGATTTCGAGAATGTGAACTTACCAAAAACGACATTGTATTTTAGTTATGGATATACAGTCCGTTTGATAACAAATGAATAGTATCAAGCGAAAGCACAAAGCAACAACAATTCGGAGTTATTTTTCCTTGAAGAAGTCTCCAAACCAGTTTCTTCTTGTATTCGCTTTGTGCAAGACTGAGGTCATACAGCAGCAGGTCATTCTTTCCGGCCAGTTTTTTCCATACATTTGCAGACATGTGGTCTGTTTTAGGGTAAAAATAGTGTATCGGATATTTCTAGAGCAACGCCATCACACAACAGCTATGGTTGTTTTATTGCTAACTTGATAAACTGGTGTAAATGTGTCTTCGTACTAGCTACCAGTATATCATTGTTTTGCCAGTACTTCCGCATCTGTCGAACGCTAGTTTGTATTTTAGAGTATACGGAACCACAAAAGAAACGTCACTACGGATAAATATGAGAACCCTTATTTGTCCAAACACTGTAAACATACCTTAAGATATATTAAAAAGATGAAACTTGGCAAGACTGATCATCAAGATTGCAATTTAAGTGTCAACTTTTCTTAAAGTGAAACAACACTAGTCTCTGAGAAAACGGCATCACAAGTCAGTATCTCGTGTGTCCACCATGTGCATGGATAACTACCGTGCAACGTCGATACATGGAATGGATGAGGCGGTTGATGAAGGCCATAGGCACTTGAGCCCACAATGAAGAACGCTTGTCGCAGTTCGCCTGCAGTTGTCGGCCTTGGTCGGACGTCATTCAGCCGTCTTTGAATCTCGTCCCACAGGTGCTCAATGGGATTTAAATCGGTACTGAAGGCAGGCCACTGCAGGGTTTCGATGCCATTCTGCTGGAGGAAGTCTCTTGTTGCCCTCGCACTGTGGGCACTGACGTTATCATGCTGAAACTCGTGGTTGCGGCGACGTGCCAAATGAGGTATGACGTGTGGTCTCAAAACTCGATCAATGTACCGAGCTGCTGTGACACCGTTGCCTCTCCCTGGACCGATGTTCTGTAAGACCACAGGGCCGAACCTCTGTGCAAGATCAATTCCATGATGCTCGGACCACCCCACGAGTCTCTCTCAACAACACAAGCATCCGAATAAAGTTACCTACGACGACGCAAGACTCTCTCTCTCTGCTATCTGCTGTTGAGATACAGTAACGGCTCTCTGAGAAGAGGACTCTTCTTCACCGCTGGTGGCGCCAATCCTGGTGCTGTGTTGCCCACTGAAAACGGTCCCGGCGATGACGTGGTGTCAGAATGGGTCCTTGGTGTGGCCTGTGACAGTGGAGGTGTCTGCTCGACGCACGGTGTCCGCACTAATGTGTCACTGGTGTGTCCCCATTGTCTGTCGAGCAGTTTCCGCGGCAGTAACAACGCGATTTTGAAGATGTTGTCGCACAATCTGACAATCCTGACGTCGGGTTCTGACCCTTAGTATTCCACTACGTGATCGGTCATCTGTAATGTTGGTGATCTGCTGGAGTTTGTATATGGTCCTTACGTGGACTTGAAAGGCATTGGCTACTTGCCGGGCGGCTTGTCCAGCTTGCAATTGTCCAAGTGCTTAGTGTCGCTGATTTCTTGTCAATCTTAGCATGTCGTAGCAATTCAATAACGAATGAATGTTATCCGATCTGGGTGGATTTGAATAGGCCATAAATGGGGAACACATGTGCATTTCAATTGGCATGGAACTCACGTGCATCGGATTCCCCAGTAGATCTCATATCGACACAAACATTCTGATGACATCACAAACTGGTTTCAGGCTTCCACAGTGCATAAGTTACATTGTAGAGCATAGCGAATCCGTTGTTGAGGCCGAGAACAGGCTGATCACGTCACCATATGTTTGTTCACGTTTGACTTAAGTAAACAAAATAGAATGCAGTTTGATTTGCGCTTGATAGAGGGTAGTTTATCGTCCACAACACATTTTGGATGCCATCGTTATATTTGTTAAAAAGAGTTTTGTTGTAAAAAGAAAGATTTGAAGGTATTTGTTGCTTTTGTTTGTTGTTTGAGATGCACTTTTGATCATGTCCCTTTAACATTACAAAAGAAATACATACATCAAACGATGATGATTGTCCAACAACATTATCTTCTCCTGGCTTTATACGAAACACTTTACTGAGCTCTTGTGGACTATTACAACAAAACCGCCCAGCATGTCACAACATATAATGTCATTTGTTGAGAATCAGTACGAACTATTTTGCCGTCCTCAAAACGTCAACGTTTTGAAGACATCTCTGAACAAATCTTTACCAATCGTGGAACTTCATGCTGTATTTTTACATCAACGCACTCAAACTGTTCGAAAAACGCCAATACAGACCTTTTTACCGTTATTCAGACTAAACAACTTAAGTTGTAACACTTTTAAGACGATCATCAGTCTTGAAGTTGTTTTTGCTAATCTTCACTTTGATGGAGTTTATTGAGATCTCTCAGACATGGAATTCTGTCTTGAAACTTGCCATCCTTTGTATGGAAGGGTCTCTCTTTGGAATAGGTATAATATGGTGCTCTTGAAGCTGTGGTTTCCACAGCAGTTAGGTGAAATGGTCATAATGATTGATAATACATGATGATGGTTATTTACGTTTTATATAGGACTTATTGAAAACAAAACATGCTAAACATCAGTACTGACTAGGAATGTGATAAACAATCTAAACGTACCATGGGTATAAAAATGCAACGAACGAACGCAGCCTTCTTATCATGCAACTGCACATTTTGTCTCTTCATTTTGCAAAATAAACTGTTATCAGTACAATTCAGTTACTTATTTGTCCATCATTATGACTTTGGACAACTATATGTAGGTTTCAATCGACTCTTCAATAACTGGCCATGTCTGTGAATATAAGCTGATCGTGCAACGAACGTCATTAGAAACCTCTATTGAGCGGTACTTCAGTCCTCCCATCCCTTACTGCACAGGTTAAAGGACATTTAATTATATCGATAGAGAACGGCGATGAAAAATTAGGAGAGCGGGGGACATTTAACAGACCATAAATGGCACGTAAGAATTGACGGGAAACATTGTGCAGAAGTGCAAAAAAAATACATGTTTCTGGTAGGAATCGTGATGAAATTTTGTCATCGAAAAGCAAACTGCGAGATGCAAAAAACACAAGATTTATCAATGAACACAATCCTTTCAGATATATTTCAGGTATTCGGTGAAATCAATAGTTTAAGATACAAAAGTATATGCATTTCTACCATCACAGTTTGCAGTTTACCGTCAGATGATTTGAATTTTGATTGATCTAGAGGTAGACCGAAGAGGACAAATTCTTAAAATAGGAACACAAAGGATTTAAAGGACATCTGGAAGGCCTGTGGAAGATTTTGAAAATAAATAGTGACAATTTTGGAGAAAATAAATATACTGACACTCTTTATAAACACAAAACAGAAAATATAGTGTAATTATTATGTAATGCAAGCAAAAAGAATAATAATGCCTAAAAAAAATGTGTGAGTGGCAAAGAGATTTTGTCAATAAGGCTGGGTTGGAATCTTATCCATGCTCCCAGTATGCAGTAAGGGTACATGGATGCATTAAACTAAGACACAATCACGAGATGCCACACACTCCCATCATGCTAAGATAAGAGAGAATGAGCTTTGGTAATTGCGCTGGCAAGAACATCACATTGTGATTTTACCAGAACATTTAATGCTCACCCATCCACCACAGGGTCAACAGACCGGAAGTGTTCGATCGACCTCGACCTGGGCAACCCCCTGCGACGATCCCCTGACAAGATCGGCTCATCCGCCTGCACCACCATCACAACCGCCTGCAGCAGCGACAGCAGCCAACACTGTTAGAAGATACAAGATCCATTCATCCAATAACGGTCATCTGAGGTCTCCGTTTGGTGGTACTGCTGTGTCGACGTTCTTACCATGCTGGTGTTTACAGGAACATCATCTTGTCTGACGAGTCCTGCTTCAAAGTCAGCTATCCAGACGCCACGAACGTTTTACCGATGCCTGCGTAAAAGAGCATGATCGGTTCGGTGGAGGCAGTGTAAAGGTGCCATTAATGCCAGATTCACTCATGATCGTTTTCCGCAAGGGCGGCATTAACGTTATGTGGCTGGGGGCTTGAATTGGCCAGCTGTGTCCCCGAATTTGAACCCTATGTGAGGCGTTAAGTCCACAGCAGAATCGTAACGGATCAATTTTGTTTTCAATCGTTTGCGATGTTTTTCGACTACCAATCAGAGGCCGAGATTTTATCCCGCGGGGTGACAAAAACCACATAAGTTATTGTACTTCAGTCATGTGAGTAAAACTCGTGAACGATCAAATCGTTCGTCGTTTGTGTGCGATGGACCAACGATTCAATCGTTTGCGATCAAATCATGCGCGAATTTATCGTGAACGATTTAATCTCAAAGGTCTGTTGTTGGGTCAGGTGTTGCAGGATGAGTGGAATATCGTTGATACTACGATCAAGCGTTTGTGTCAGTCTTTCTGGCGTCGTCTTCGAGCCTATGCAGGCATTGATTCTTGTAGTGAGGGGTGGGACTGTTTGATGACGTGTGCAATCTAATGGATATAACCTGATTTAATGCTTTTGTAAACAACTTTGAGTTCCACGTGTTTGTGATATTATAGCATTTTGCGTTTCGAGAGTGTATCAGTATAGATTGCAGGAGTCAAGAGAACAATATTTATATATACTGCCGGATAACTCTTGCATATTCAACGCAATTGTGAATTTATTCAGTTGTCTCTCAAAATATTGGTATCGTTTCTTTTGCCCGGCAGTTTATATATATTTTTTTATTTTTCAGTTGATTATGAAATGCATCGCGAAAATGGTCATTCCAATTAACCTCAATTTTCCCCTTTTAATTAAATTTCAGATTCCCTTAATTAAATCAAAAATGAAACGTAACCTGAATAGAAAACAAAATAAAAATAAATAGTTTTTCGGCAATTATCTAAGAAAACAAAGTGTTTCTCATGCCATGAGAGATACTTTGCAAGGGAAATCAAATCCAAACCTTCCCTCTCATAAAAATCAAATGGTTTCTCCCTTTAAATCATAATATATCTTTATTATACGATATTACGGGATTACTCCATAAACATTTGCTTTCCACACTATTTCACCACAGTGCAGCGCCAATACCCAATGGCGGGACAAGTGGAGGAAAGTACCTTGTCCAAGGGTACAAAACGACGCTGGGGGAATGGAACCTGCGTCCTAACCCTCATCGGATCACGAGTACAAAGCCTGTTTGCCACGATCACCTTGCCTCTAGTATCTTTAGCAGAACGTTTCCCTGGCGTCTAGAATGCAGAAATGCTATGAATTCAAGACATGAGAACAAATATATACAGGATTACTGTCGTGTGTATAAAGAGGCCGGTTGCCAAGGGAATCAGACGCATCTTCCCCTGTCTCGACATAAATACTGCTTACAAAGTATAAAACACTCCCGTATATGACAAGCAACAAGAAAGTCGTCTGAGTACTTCGTTCAATACACTTGCCATTGATCGAGGCGAATTTATTTCATCAGATGTACCTCGGTCATTGTAGTTCACACGAGAACCACATCGGCTGATAAATTTAGGGAGCAACCATTTCATTTTATGGAGGGGAGGCAGCTGGTTTCTCCTGCAAAAAATATTTCATTATCGCATGTCATGAGACAATTTTTCTTCTTAGGTGATTGCCGACAAGTTATATTTAATCTTGCAAACATGCTTTATTATGCGTGCGTTGATTTTTTAAAATGTACTTACAGGAATATAACACATTGTTAAAAGGGTGAGTATAAGGTTGATCATGATAATTGCATAACTACAAACTGAAAAATGAAAAAATGTATACATCTCTGCAATATATTTATATTTACTCTTGACCCATGCAATCTACACTCAAAGCCATTAAAACGCAATATGAAAGGAAGCGCCCATTTCCGTTTTAAGCGAATTGAGAGATCTATTTACATGCAAAAACATTGATATTATGGTAATGCGTTATTCTGTAATACATGATGTTCGAATTTCAAACCACTTTTGATTTATGTGTACATTTTACATATTCTTCAATGAAATGAAATATTCTGAAAACGGAATTGCGTTTTTAATGACTTTGAGTGTAGATTGTTCTCCAAACTTGTCTGCAAACTATTTAGTTTCAAAATCTTCCTCCCACATCCTTAAAATCAAATGGTAGCTCCATTTGAACTTCAGACGTGAACGGACAACATTATGTAAATGTTAGATGTTTCATATCAAGCACAGATAGGTTGGGCAGGCGTATTGATTCCTTGCGTCGTTAACTGTGTATATACAGCCATGTTTCTCTGTGTACATACTGCGCCGTTGCTTGAGAACACGGGATTAAATGTGTTGAACTAACCATATCGCGAGTGCTGCATTTGAAATTGTTTGTGTACTTGAAACACTAAACACGTAATAATACGTCATAACATTCTCACAACGGTGATGTTTCTGTTAAAAAAGGTTTGATGCCGATGTGTCCGGTTGATTCTTGGCATTGAAAGCTATCAGTTCAGTCTTTGATAAATGAAATTCTTTAGGAATGTAAAATCGTAGTTTGCAAAGTAGAGATTAGGCCACACGGTTAACATTTGTTTGGTCACAAATGTGTGCGTGGGTGGCATGCCTAGCGACACTTCAGCAACATAATAATTGATGCCCTCCTGGATGGTGATTAAGATCAGGACACTGTCCTATACACAACTCTTAATATTTGGTCTATTCTCGGCTACATTTTGGTTTATAATTCCTGCTGTGAGTCAGTTGAACTGATGATATGATGAGATGGACCAATGTCCTCTCTGCAAATGGTCACGTGATGCAGGTTCGTCATCATTAATGAAATCTTACGTTGTTTCAAGAAGACTGTGACATAAGAGTCAGATATTGCTGACTCCCTTCTGACACCGGTAACCTATATATGCACTAAAAGTTGGCAAATATGCGATTAAGAACTTCGTAACGAAAAGCAAACCAAAATGTTTTTCAGCAATTGGCATGAGCATATTGGAATCGCAGAATCAACAGGGAGCTAGAATTTGTTGCATGAACTCGTTTGCTAGGATTTTACCTGGTATTAAAAAGCAACAGCTAAACGTTCCATGGAGTAAAATGAAAGTTTGAATACGCAATTACCTGAGAAACTGTGGGGCAAGTATCCAGCTTGCGTATACGTTTATCTGTAGGTCTGACAGCTGCTGATGTAAGCAAATGTAGCTATAGCCAACCAAAAGTATACCGTGTGGCTGAAATATCAGAACAAGAACTCGTTTGTGGGTGTTTGAATCTGTGTGAGTATCCCTGCGTATTGATGTGTGTTAGCGTGTGCGTAAACTTAAAAAGGATACACCTTGACGGGCAAAATGACAAACTTTTCTATACTTAAAATATCCATTAAATATTCAATTTGTCATAAAGATGGTCAAGTCTGTTGTCTCATCGTAAAATGTCTCTCGGTCAAATGTTACGACTCTGTTAACCAACTTTTTAACATGAAGCTTATAGCTTTATACGTGGCGTATACTGAATCCGGTGTGTGCTTGCAAAACTTCAATCCTAACCCTCTCTTGCCCATCGTTTGATATGCAAGTCACGGATTCCGACTTACGCAGCGACAGAAGATATCAATGCCCCTGAAATTCTACGAAGTTCAGGCGAGTGTTTCCTTTTGTGGGTCATTTAGAAAAAAATGAGAAAGGGCGGAAGCGGGAGTGGGTTGGATAGGGGGGGGGGGGGGCTCGGCCTCGAGCTTTTGTGGATTGGTGACGATATTAATATAATTTCTTGCTTTTCGACTCTGTAAAACCTAGTTACACCGCCCCATGATGCCCCCCCCCACCACTAAAACGTTGATCCTTTTCTTTCGAATTGGTTTGGATTATTAGCACGTCCTCCACATGTCGCTTGCAAATACTTCTCACTATGACAGGACGTAATACGACTTTTACGATGTGAAAAGTTACAACCTCCTCTCATCTCTGTTTATCATTTCGATGTTTGGTTAATTCTAGCTTATTTATTTTAAGCCCTAGTCAATTCTGACTATAAGAAGGTCATGACAAGTCACACACAACTTTCTGCGTGAGATCTGACGTTCTGGCGACGTTCAAATGATCATGACGTCTTTTTCTGCGTCTGAACGTGCGTCAGTGATATTTCTGGACCCATTTTGTTGTCAGGAATAAACTCCGTGTTTGGATTCCGTTCTTGTCGTGGAGTAATATTTCTATCCTACCTTCTGGCGACTGACTGGTGTGGAGAAGCTATTGATCGTTCGTAACAATGTTTGCAGTTTAGGGTCATATTATTTCTAATGGAAGCGTGCAGCATCGGAAGACGAGACGACTGCCAGGAAAGAAGAGAACCTAATTTGTTCCCAGTTTTAAGGATTCGCCATTGAATGTTACTGGGAACGTTCGGGTGAGCTAAAAGACGAATCGATTTCTGGAAATTTCAATGTGGGCATTGAGTCGGGGATCGTGTGACTGAATTGAATTTCAGATATTAAACCGTTTCTATGGTGACCAGGTAGATTTGACCATTGAAAAGAGTCGTTGTCTTTGGTTGTGATTTGATCCAGTTAATAGCCATTGGAGAAAATAACGTCAAACCAGTGCGTAAATATCAGGCTATGTTTCCAGCAAAACAACAAGTTAATTTTTCTAAATTTGATATCTTTCATCAACTATGTTGTGCCCCCTCTTCACGCAAATCCTGGACCGGCCCTGCATATCTGTTACTTCAAAACCCTTGTTCATGAAGAAGGGGTAGCGGTGGTGTCGGAGGTGGGAGTCGTACAGTTTGCTTTGTTTCTTATTCTCCGAAAACAGCTTGATCGCGGAACTTGAAAATGAAATGAAAACATAAACATGAAATTTCGTTTAACGAGTAGAAGAACGAACAGTTCAATTTAGCAATATTGATCCATTATACGTACGCCTTTAGTTGTGTGCAGTAACGTTTTCCCTGTTCAAATCGTCAGTAATAGGTGCTTTTACAGCACACATATATACTCGATAACATACCATATCATTAGATCTTGTTACCAATCTTGTCCAACTTGCAGCTTGCCCGATCGTGACACGTGTAGCGCTATGTAGTATCATTATACCTTGTAACAAATGTGTTCGTACATGTACTTGCTGTTTGTCCGATCGTTACACGTGTAACGCTATGTAGTATCATTATACCTTGTAACAAATGTGTTCATACTTGCTGTTTGTCCGATCGTTACACTATGTAGTATCATTATACCGTGTAACAAATGTGTTCATACTTGTTGTGTGTCCGATCGTTACACATGTAACGCTATGTAGTATCATTATACCTTGTAACAAATGTGTTCATACTTGCTGTTTGTCCGATCGTTACACGTGTAACACTATGCAGTATCATTATACCTTGTAACAAATGTGTTCATACTTGCTGCTTGTCCGATCGTGACACGTGTAACGCTATGTAGTATCATTATACCTTGTAACAATTGTGTTCATACTTGCTGTTTGTCCGATCGTTACACATGTAACGCTATGTAGTATCATTATACCTTGTAACAAATGTGTTCATGCTTGCTGTTTGTCCGATCGTGACACGTGTAACGCTTTGCAGTAACAACAATCGCGGTAGGGTCGGTATCAAAACCAAGACGACATGCTGCTTATCGTATTCTGTGGTCAATAAAACAATCGCGGTAGGGACGGTATCACAACCAAGACGATATGCTGCTTATCGTATACTGTTGTCAATAAAACAATCTCGGTAGGGACGACATCAATACCAAGATAATGTGCTGCATATCGTATACTGTTTTAACAAAACAATCGCGGTAGGGACGATATCAAAACCTGTAAAAGGGTTTTTACATGGGTGATACTTTGTTTTCCTAAAGAATCCTAAGTAGCGTTAAACTCTGTTTTGTCGATATATCATAGCAATGGTTGTTGTTTCGCACATATACAGTTTTTAAGGGCAAAACACTTTTTTTTCAGTTCCGACAGTACTATAGGCCGTATCACTAGATAAGCTAATTTTTTCGTACTTGCAGCCTGCCCGATCGTCACACGTGTCCCTTCGAAAACGATTTTGATATTATCATATAAGCTTCCATATGTTGGCATTGCCTAAGCTGCCCCTCATTATTATTTACACACACATACTTATTTAAGAGGTATCCAGTGGGTATGACAAAATTGATCCACCATCTAATGTTAGGAGGCGTCAATTACAGAAGTGACATGTTCGAAATAACAGCTGCAAGAAAACAATAACATACACACATTTTTGACGAATTGCTAAATCTTTCCTGATGGGAGGCTAAGCTAGGTTCCCCGACTGGGGTGGGGGCTGGCATCACCCCTGCATACAAGCAAGTGTCAAATGGAAGCTCTCATAGATCATTGATTTACAACTTGATTGGACACTAACAAGTTCGAGATTATTGATCTTGTTCGATTACGCAGGACATGAAACATCACTAAATGTTTACAGAATAACATCGCAGGTTCGTTGCTACATGTACCATAGTTCATATCGACCGATGAATTGATGGTATTCTTTCTGTCACGCATATTGCACCAGCTCACCCACTATCGTCCATGATGTAATTTGATACAACGTTTCGGAGTATATCCTTACGAGTCCTTCGTCACATGTAGGCTACATATACACATGCACCTGATGACGGAGTAAGGATATACTCCGAAACGTTGTGCAGAGCTCCAGATAAGCTGCGTACTTGCTTAAAGTACGCAATAAGCTGATAAGAAACGCAAGCAAATTTGAAACGAAGCTTACAAAAACCCAGTCAAATTTACCAAAATCCAGTATGTTTGAAAACCTGTGCGTAATGTGCTCAATACATAGACCGCGCAATGCGTACAATACGAAAGCAAATATGTCTAGAAATAGAACTAAACACGTACATGCAGTTCCAAAATTATCGAGTGAACTCTCTGCAGCGGAAACCACCAGTAACACTGTTTTGATATTCAGAAATGATAGACCCAGTCACTGTCGCGAGCTCATTATTCAGTCACTGTCTGTTTAAGCAACTTGTCAGCTCGTGATAGAAACTAATGACATAAATTTATGTATTTCATTGCAACCAACACAAACAACCGTCATGATTTATGCACATAATTTTGCATTCTTCGTGTGTTTGGATGCTTTATAGCGGCTTTTGTATAGCTTTGTAATTTAAACTGACGTCCATAAGAAAGTACAGTGTACTCTGCACAAAATGATAACCAAATGATTTCAGTTATTTTCCCTTACGTCTTTATACCATAGTTGATCAAAAGGATGCTTGGATTTGAATGAGTGTAATTTGATTCACTTCATGTCATTGATAACACTGTCTAACCTTGGAGAGATATCTCTTGCATGTCCAAAGCAGTTATGAATTCATTCAGTAGTCTCTCAAAATCGTGATATCGTTTCTTTTGCCCGTCAGTATACATATATAGAGACAAGGGGCGCAGCAAAAGAGGCCCCATTCAATGGGCATTTTTACATTCCCAGGGACTTTTTAGCATCGACTTTTAGACTTTTGGCGTCGAGTGCCTGGGGCCAAATCTAGGTTTATTTACACTTTTTTTTGGCGTTTTGTCATGTTTCGAACATTATGTTTTATAAGACAAAGTAAAATGCTGACGTTTTGCTGGTTAGTTCATCACCGTATGGTCAGAACTCGATCCTGATACCAGGCGCATGCGCAGAATTTCCTTCAAAGCCAAGTATTCATTGTTCCAACTGTTCCGATGCTTTTCCGATTGATATTATTTCCGATTGTTTTCCGAATGATATGTCTGCCCAAATGGTTTCCGATTGCTTTCATGCTTCGTTTTCCCACGTAGATCAACGTTAATGATATATTTCATCAATCACTTTACAACTCTGAGAAATCCACTTTGCCTGATATGAAGTTTCCAGATGCAGCCGGATCTTCTGCTTGATAATATTCCAATGATAATTCTTTAAAGTATTCCTTGTCAAGCGTTTTCTGGTAATTCTGAAACGACAACAAAACACCATTGTTATAACAGGATTTATACGGTGTGCCACACATTACTGTTATAACAGGATTTATACGGAGTGCCACACAACATTATTGTTATAACTGGATTTATACGGAGTGCTACAAAACATCATTGTTATAACAGTATTTATATGGTGTGCTACACAACATCATTGTTATAACAGGATAAATACGGAGTCCACACATTTTTTTGGTAACAGGATTGATACTGTGTGTCACATACTATGACTGTTATTACAGGATATATACGATGTGCTACACAGCATCACTGTTATAACAGGATTTACACGGAGTGCCACACGACATAAGTGTTATAACAGGATATATACGGAGTGCCATACAACATCATTGTTATAACAGGATTAATACGGAATGCCAAGCAAACTTATACTATAGCCAGATTTATACGGTGTGCCGCACAACATAATTGTTATTACAGGATATATACGATGTGCCACACAGCATCAATGTTATAACAGGATTTACACGGAGTGCCACACAACATAAGTGTTATAACAGGATATATACGGAGTGCCACACAACATCATTGTTATAACAGGATTAATACGGAATGCCAAGCAAACTTATTGTTATAACAGGATTTATACGGAGTACCACAACACATAATTGTTATAGCAGTATTTATACGGATTGTGACACATTACTGTTATAACAGGATTTATTCGGAGAGCCGCAAAACATCATTGTTACAACAAGATTAACACGGTGTGTCACACACCACCGTTGTTATAACACGATTTATACGAAGTGCCACACAACATAATTGTTATAACAGTTTTTCTACGGATTGTGACACAATACTGTTATAATAGGACTTATACGGAGTTATCTTTCCTTGAAAATAGTCCCTAAAGTTTTATTCTTGCACGCGCTTTGCGATGGACTGGGCCAGTGTTATCAAAATGTCTTCCCTAATGCACTATGCAACAATATTGCAAAGTTGTCTTTTCATGAAAATAATCCTCAAACCAGTGTTTCTTGTTGCATTCAAACTGCGCTTGACTGGGGTCGGCTATTTCAAAATGTCTTCCCCAGGGGCATAAAGTGTTTCTCCCGCGTGACAGAGAGAAACCCCTATATGAATCATGGATGAAATGCAATGCCGACATTTCTAATAAGGCTCTCTTTCTCGAAGATTTCATCTTACTGGCAAGAAGATCATCTTCGAAATTCAGATTGTTTTTCACTCCGCCAACGCTTCCGCCAGATATCCTGGATTCATTTCTATGCTGAACGATCGTCTCCAGGTTGGCGTTTTGACCAATCAGTGAGGCGGTCACAGCGAAATCTTGCGTCCAATCACATGGCGCGTCTCTCCCAACACCAGACGAAGTAAATATACCTATGTCACCCTGGCTAATTCCTATCGTGCAGATATTTGATATTTCATTGGATGTCTATATTAAGCACATTTGGACTTTTCATACACACAAAACCACTATTATGAATTGGAGTTAATCCAGGGCATTTGACGAAGGCACTGGTGTCTTCATAAATACCCTGGATTTGACCTAACAAGAAGAAATGACCTTACATGTGAAATCAACATGAAACACGTCCTGGCCTCCTTGCAAGAGATTCCGAAATCGCCGAGGACGTACTCAAACTCGTCTACGTCAATATAACCATCACCTGAAAATATAGCATTGCAAGATGCATAACATGTAAACACAGTGTTCAGAATGTGCGCAATACACATTCCGTCTCCAAGAACAGAATAGGCACTACCGATACACCACCGATTTACCGGTTCCCCTGGTTCCAAAGACTCGCATGTTCGAAATCCAGGGCATAATGACACCGCCAACATCTGTCATATGCCCTGGAATCACTCCTAGTCACGACCGTCGCCTTGAGGCGTTTTGACCTGTGAAGCTTTCACATCGAAAGCTCACGTCCAATCATATAGCGCGTCTCTCCTAACACTCGGCGAAGTAAAGACGTTACGCGTTTAAATTTCTAAAGTAAAAAAATACATCAGTTTGCATCTGCCGGGACTAAGGGGATACGGCGTTATTTAATTGGGCATACACTTTTACACTGTATGATTTACACTTTATGTTATTTATTTCACACAGATTGCACCAGACCTATCTTAGCGTTCGGATCCAGCTCTCACATTCAAAATTTCCGTTTCAGTTTAAAATACGTATTTGTACCCTATAAGATGTGGAGGAAGATTGAAACTGTCCTTTTCCCCACAACATTTTATATATTCTGTAAATTAATCAAACTGACAATTTGAGGAGGAGTGACGGCTGTTGCAACATCGGATCCACGCTAAGACCAATCAGCTGTCTGCAATTGGTCATGTGATGCACATTCATTAGTATCATTGAAATCTTATGTAACGTCCAGGAAGAAGTTGGCATATTTGTTACTCAAGTGTTGCTTGTCTGATACCCACACCCCTGGGATTGTATAAAAAGGTGATTATACAGACGTATACCTTGACCTTGACCGCTTAAAGGTCGTCTTCGCAATAAGCCCGTTAACAAAGTGATCTCAGTGACGATAATCTAAGA
Source organism: Diodora aspera (assembly GCA_031471655.1). Classification (NCBI taxonomy): domain Eukaryota; kingdom Metazoa; phylum Mollusca; class Gastropoda; order Lepetellida; family Fissurellidae; genus Diodora; species Diodora aspera. Next base: position 15,272 of record JAUELE010109778.1, read on the forward strand.
TGACCTTGACATAACCCTGAAAGGGCTGCATCAGATCTTGATGCCACAGTGTAAGTATTCATCATTTTAATCAGATGAGGCCGTGTCAAGATCTTTTATCATTTCAAATTACTGGACAATGCACACTTCTCAATGTATTCAATAGGCATAATCCTTATATTGACATTTTAGGTGAACAATATTTGAAATCATGCAAAATTGTAAATCACACATAAAACAGAATATCATACGTTACTTTTATTTAATTGTATCTCTTAAAAGTTTGATTTTTAGTTTGTATGAGTGAAATTCCTTTCCAATTTCCATCTGCATGTATTATACGAGTCAAAATAATTAAAGGAATAGTGGAAGCTCTATGAGAAGGTATATATATAAGTGCAGGCTCTCCAAGATGGGACACTTCTGACACCGGAATTGATTTGCTGTGGCAATGAACTTCAATTATACACCAATTTACATGTACTTTGTTCACAATTCTTTTCGAAGCTTATTTAAGAAAAGGAAATGGTGTAATTCTTTTTACGACATTTATATCGACGATGGCATGTTTAAGACGTCTTTATTTCTTTACATCGCTGACCCACTTGGAGGTACGACGAAGCCGGAAGTCGATATTAGTAAAGAGAACGAATGTGAGTTAGGCTCGCGCAGCGCATGAAGATCACGAGCGTGCACGGTTAAGCAACGTCGAGCCCGGAGAGTAGTTAGACGGATGATCGGCTGGCGTCAGAAAGCTCCCAAGCCTTCAAGGGATTGCCCCAGCCTCGCACTGTGACACTTTGCTCGTAAACTGCCTGTCTACCTAGCTGACATTGTGTACCTGGTCGGAAAGATATGACAATTTGAAAGTTAATCTTCTAGCGCCTAAATTGGCAGCTTGGGTTGTATACTCCCCAGGGAATTGACGAATGTTGTGGATGGTACACTGTTCCAATGACCGGGGTAATAATGTAGCGCTTTAAGCATGCACTCAGTGTATGAATATTAGCGCGTTATAAATACAGATTATCATTATCGTTATTATTATTATTATTATTGTTATTTTGAAGCTGAACATAGTTACGTGAACAATAAGTTTTCATCCAATGAAATGTTGCCACTTCACTTTCTCCAAATATTCCAACTGACTTCCGGTTTCATCGTGCCAACAGGTGAGTATCAGAGTCTCCCACCTTGGTATGTCTATGGCGGAGGTACACCCAACTAGTCACCACACCGAACTGGTTGCCACAAGTTCAATCATCGTCAAAGAATACAATTCGAGCTGTAATGTTAACACATATTATTTATTCCGTTTGTGAAATAGGTGCACATTCGGTGTTCGTTTTACTGGTTATTATTATCGTCCTTTCTTGTTTGGAGGAATGATATGTCGTCACAGTTGACTGCACGTACGTCCACTATCATCATTAGACACCCAGCTCACGAACATTTGTAATAAAATTGTATGTGCTGTAGTAAGGGCCTAAATGTTAATTTATTTAACATCGATAGCGAATAGTCACTGTTTTCACCTTTCTATGCTAATTTGTAATAACATTGACAGGGAATAGACACTGTTTTCGTATTTCTATCCTAATTTGTAATAAAATTGATAGCGAACAGTCCCTGTTTTGGCCTTTCTATGCTAATTTGTAATAACATTGATAGGAAATAGTCGTTGTTTTGGTATTTCTATGCAAATTTGAAATAACATTGATAGGGAATAGTCGTTGTTTTCACTTTTCTATGCTAATTTTCAATAACATCGAAAGCGAGTAGTCGCTGTTTTCATCTGTCTATGCCAATTTGTAATAACATCGATAGCGAATAGTCGCTGTTTTCACCTTTCTATGCAAATTTGTAATAACATCGATAGCTAATTGTCACTGTATTTGACTTGCTATGCTAATTTGTAATAACATCGATAGCAAATCGTCACTGTTTTAGCCTTTCTATGCTAATTTGTAATAACATTGATAGGGAATAGACACTGTTTTCGCCTTTCTATCCTAATTTGTAATAACATTGATAGAGAATAGTCGCTCTTTTCGCTTTTTCATGTCAATTTGTAATAATATTGAAAGCGAATAGTTGCTGTTTTAGCCTTTCTATGCTAATGTGTAATACCATCGATAGCGAATTGTCACTGTATTTGCCTTTCTATGCTAATTTGTAATAACATCGATAGCGAATTGTCACTGTATTTGTCTTTCTATGCTAATTTATAATAACATCGATAGCGAATAGTCACTGTTTTAGCCTTTCTATGCTAATTTGTAATAACATTGATAAGGAATAGTCGCTGTTTTTCGCCTTGCTATGCTAACTTGTAATAACATTGATAGAGAATAGTCTCTATTTTCGCTTTTTAATGCTAATTTGTAATAACATTGATAGCGAATAGTTGCTGTTTTCACCTTTCGGGCTAATTTGTAATAACATCGATAGCGAATAGTCGCTGTTTTCACCTTTCTGGGCTAATTTGTAATACAATTGATAGGGAATATTCGCTCTTTTCGCCTTTGTGTGGCGACCAGTTATGCGTGGGGACCAGTTGGGTCTAATCCCTGTGGTGCAACTAAATAATAGTTAAGTTTACCTGCTCTGTCAAGAAGATTAAACTTGTATTCAATATATCTCTCTACCCAGTCCGGCAAAATCAAATGGCCGTCTGTTTCATCCTTCTTGACGCCATCTTTGAGAAAACGTTCCCATATTAGGATCTGAAAAAGAAAAAAATGCGCAATATCTTGAGTCTATTTCGACTATTCTTCTTTTTTTTCGCATATTGAGAAGTTTAGGTAGGTTAATGAATTTGAGCTGAAAAATATAAATCGTGTTCTGAACTATACACCTACATGTACGTCTGTTCCATATAACTATACTGATGTACAAAAGAAACGATGCCATGACTTTGAAATATACTGACGTCCAAAAGACAGTATACCAAATGATTTCAATTATTTTCCCTTACGTCATTATGCCATATTTGATCAAAAGGATGCTTGGATTTCGGTGAATTTATTCAGTAGTTTTTCAAAATCTTGGTATACTTTCTTTTGGACGTCAGTATAGGTCCAATGAAAACAAACGTATGTTGCATAATATATATGTATTTAAGAGAGCGTTGTTTTAGCATGACGGGACAAGATGACAATTTACGACAGCAGACATTTTTGATGAACAGTAACACAAAAACACAGGAGGTTGGAGGAGAGATTATGCATGATTTTTTTGGAACGTCAATATATATCGATTCTCGAGTTTTATCAATTCCTCTGTTTCTAGTGGTACCAGAAATGTTGCCACCAGTTTGTAGGAATTATCACCAGCGTCACAGAAACAAATTTCACAATAGGGTGACTGACGGCTGTTGCCTGCTGCCAGATTGGGGGGGGGGGGGCTATAATCCCCCTCCTACCAATTGTCAAACATAGGTTATAATTTACTTCGGACTCAAGCAAGCCCATCCTCTCATCGATGGACCCAGTGGGGCTTCCGGGAGTGACGTGGTGTCACTTAGATAGAATAGGGCCTTAGTAACCCAATGCTTGTCGTACAAGGCGAATAAAATGGGGATATTTTGCTTTCACTTTCCTTTCTATTGATCCCCTTAATGAACTGTCTTTTCCCTCGATGTACACCTTGCACATCACGTTGCGTTATGGCTGAAATATTGCCCTTGCAACATAAATCACCATTTCTACTCAACTCAACTCTCATCGACGGATCCAGGCTTTTCAAAAGGAGGGGTCCATATTGCAAACCTCTGGCCCTTAGTACACCTGGTCTATGTATGAATGAAGACAATCCAAACAGCACAATTCCAGTCTCTCGGGTAGGGGTGAGTACAACCCCCGGGGGCCGATCCAACCTTTGGAAAGGGAGGGGTCCAACTTGAAAAGTGTGTGTGTGTGTGGGGGGGGGGGGGGGGGGCGTCAAAA
>JAUELE010109779.1:0-14619 GCA_031471655.1 Diodora aspera
GGGCAATATTTCAGCCATAGCGCAATGTGATCTGCAAGAGGCACATCAGGAAAAGGGACAACACAGGATCGATAGTAAGACAAAAGATCCCCATTTAAGTCGCCTTGTACGACACACATTGGGTTACTGAGGCCCTATTCTATCTAAGTGACACCACATCACTCCCGCCCCACAGGGTTGATAGCACCAGTGCTAAAAGAACTACACTGGCTTCCTGTACGCCAGCAAATCAAACTTGTCTACAAATCAGTCTATGGATTTGTCCTGATATATCTACAGTACCTCATGAACTCGCACCAACCTGGGCGGACACTTAGATCTGAGTTCAAACTACAGCTGAAAGTGCCGTCAGCTAGAACTAAAAGCTACGGAGAAAGATTGTTTGACAGAGCACGTGCTCTTCTATGGAATGCACAAGTCAAGCAGTGTCATGATGTCGGCAGTTTTCGCTCTGCACAGAAGACCATCCTCTTCAAAGAAGCAAATCCTTTTCAAGAGCTCTTGAGCAAGGAAAATACCTCTGGATTAGAATCGATATGTAAATGCATAAGTTATTATGTTTATTATTATCACAGCTGAATAACACGAACAGCAACTGAAGACTAGCCTTTCTTGTTTGGACACCAATGGGCAGATGGCTGACACAGTCGGAGGACATTCTTTTCTGTTTCAGCCACATGAAATCCCTTCCAATGTCGTTCGTTTCATTAGCCACATACAAATGAACCCATCCATGTATAATATCTACCATTCCGTGACGTTAGAATAAACTTGTTCGGCAACTGTGCATCTGTCATAACAGAGAACAATGGTGACAATGATGCCGTGTTGATGAATTCTGCTGTTATTTATGCGGTACTTATATTTTAATAGTGTGAGCCTATCAGTCAATTAAATTAACGAGCACATATCTGTCCCCTCTGCAAACGCCTTGGGGAACATTTCACAAAAGATATACATGTATATATAGTTCATTATACTAATTGAGATCAATTGAACTGTCATTTCTGAAGTTCATTTTTCTAACCAGCTGAGATCAGTTCATATTCACTTCTAAAGCTCAATGTTGGCAACACCCGAATTACAATCACAGTTCTAACACAACATATTATATCATAAGATTTTAACGTGACGTCTACAGGTCTTCTTCCCAGGAACACTCCACATGACCCTGTTTCTGTTGACCTGTGATTCATGATGGCGGAGGTGCATGATAATGATCAGGTTCGGTTTTGTCGGATTTCACTCGTTATCTCAATCAAACCTCAAAGTAGCAGAGGTCGACATGTACATGTATATGTAGTGTGACTTCATCTCCCTCCAGATAGTGACATTATGTCACACAATAAATATCTCAGAATTTGACTAAACTTATCACGAAAGACATGTAAATTAACCAGTCCATTTCCGGAAGCGATACTTGCACACTATGTTTTAAATATTGGCAAAATTTAAACAACCCTGGAGTGATGCAATATTGTACGGCTTTACAACATCAGAACAGAGTCTATCCCATTCGGGAAAGGTCTTGGTTGATGTGACAAAATGTCCATATTCGTTTTCCACTCAACAGGCGTGGCATAAAACAACAAAGGTTTTCTGTGAGTCACTGGATCGGCCTTTTCTCTTTTAACCAAGCCACAGTGTCAACTACTACAATTCTATACAAGGTAATCCATGCACGAAAAATAAAAGCCCATAATTATCTCTCCGACAAAGGACATTTTACCATGATTGAAAACAACCATTGAGTGTCAGTATGAAATCATTGTTCTCGCCGCGAAATGCCTTCGACTGAATGCGCTTTAGATAAAAGGTATTCACTCCGCTATAAACAGGTGGCTAATAATCACACACTAAAATACATTCGCTTATTCACGGAGGCTGAGAATGTTACTGTTTGAACACGTATCTCCTCAACCATGACCAAAACGAGCCACTCGCGTCTATTACCAGCATTTCGTACATTATCACATATATTTTTGCAATTTATTTAACACATAAACATATTCAAAAATGTACAATTTAAAAACTATGTGACGATAGATATGACTGATAATTCTTGATTCACTATAAAAAGATTTTGAGAAAAGATTAATACTGCAAGGAAAAGGAATATGCTCTCATGTGAGAACATATTATTCATATGCATTCTATCAATGCTGTTTACATGCCTCTCCTATTATTCTAGTAAGAACACCATTACTCTGTCTGGCAGACCTATTAATTATATTTACTCAAGCGACTTGGCAAGTCTATTAAAACTGCAAGTCTAGAAATAACTGAAATTCAGCTGAGGAGACAATAATGTACAATAAATCTATACTCACTTTAAATACATAAAAGGGAGGAAATACATTTCGGAAACTGAAGTCAGTCTATAATATTAATACAGGTGTGTAGGTTATTAGTCTGTTGAGGAGTCTAAGACCGTTGTCCAACAAAAAAAGGAGTTATATTACATAATTATCACTGTTTTTGGAAAGAAAGGTGTTTTATGTATATTTATATTTTGTTTTGTTTTAATAATTTTATTAATTAGCATTCATCATTTCGAAGACAAGATATATATTTGATTTAAAATGAACATCTCCAGTAGTAAAGGCTTGAAGGGGCAGTTTGAGTACACACTTCAGAAGGTCACACACGTGCAAGCGATCACCATGTGTGGAGCCCTCAAATACCAAACTTCCATTTTTCGCGTCTCTGCTTAAAACATTCGTTCCCGATAGAATCGTTCCAGATCATTGCCAATAAAAAGTGCATTAGGGACAGAAAAACGAGCAATCAAATACAACAGATTTCTTGCTCATAATGAAAGATGGAGAGAAGCCATGGGTAGGACATCAACTGGAAAATCGCATTTCAATGAAGGTATATACGGCGTTACTATCACAGTAGGTGCGGAGAATATAGAGATGTGGGAAGTTCATCAAATTCGTCTCCCTGGGATTGCAGGAAATTAAGTGATAACATGAGACTTCTCGGATTTCCTACCTTTCGGGACGTCTCCCCTGTGGTTCCTCACAATCTGTTTCTGACAATCACGCCCCCCTATCGGAGACAGGCGTGCAGTTTTTACACCAGTATATTCACTCTAGCAGCACATAGGTAATGGCTCATTTTAAAAGGTTAATTATGAACCGAATCAAAGGCAATGAACACTTACTTTTGTCACGTCACACAGAGCGAAGAAGTTTAATATTATTTCTTGCACAACTGAGTCGGATGAGTTTACCATTGCGCCCCCTACCGGCATGATGAGTTTATTCCTGACATTTTCAAATAATGAGGATAGTGTGATCCCATTCAGATCGGTTTTGCATTTTACATTTGATATTTCTTTACCAAGTTGCGAGCTCATTAGGTTGAAGACAAACCTCACACAATGCAAACATGGTAAAATAATTCTCTTCTTTACGTATCTTACCGCCTACATCCCGTCGCTTTGGGGATCTACACATGCCAATTGAAACTGTAAAAATCTGTGGGAACGCTGTGTGATATTTTCACGTAACAGTAACATATTACAGTTGCATAGAAGACTGTAGAATACCATTGTTGAGACTCCCTGAGAATACCCGCATGAATACACCTTTGAATGCATTTGACTTTAAAATAATTACGAAGTCTAAGCGCCAAAAACAGAGCTGATCGAGAAACCCTGACAGAGGCACTTTACCATCACAAACGGGTGCTGACGTGATTTACCGTCTGGCATCGTGTACATGACTCAAAACATCTTACGGAAGCTGAAACCCTATTTTTAAGTTTTATTTGAACAAAATGACTTCGCGCAGTTTTTGTTTTTAAGTAGGAAGCAATAAAGTGATACAGTTAGTAACAACACGATAAAACGATTATTTCTTTCTTATTAATTCAGAGGGGACAAAAGTACATCCCTGTATAACACACCTACGAAAAGATAACTCAAGCTGACTGGAAAATTCTGAATCACCAACAGGTCGAATTTGGCGGCAGTGCTAAACTTAACAACCCGATGCATAAGTTAACTTATGCTCGAATCGAAAGAAATTGAAGCGAGTGTTCAATATGTGACTTGATATTCACGAAAAAATTGAAGAAGTAAAGATTTTTGTGCCGATCGAAAACTTAAAAAATTTGACACAGCTACTGTTGCTCTGTATACTCCCGTCAAAGTACAAAAAAACATGCTCAAGCATCGTCTTTCCTCATCTGAATGCACGTGTTTAATTTTGCCTATTACTATAGATTGCATATCCAATAAATGTTTTCCAATGAATCTTAATTTCCCCCTTTTAAATAAATTTATATTTCTATAATTACATTCAAAATCAAATGTACCCGGAATAAAACATAATACATGTATTTATAACATAAATAGTTTGTCGGCATCTATCTAAAGAAAATAGCTTTAATATCAGTTTTGAATTTTCATGACTGTGTTGACCCTACTTCAACTTTAATAAATCAATTAAATGAACTCAGTCAGTGCTTATGTCACATGGTCATTCTTTTAGCCGTACTGTAAGATCTGCTAGAGCGCTTTTCAAAGTCTGTCTCCAAGACCCCACAACATACACAGAACATGGAGCCTGCTCAAGTCTAGATATTCAGCAAGTCTAGGTACTCTCATATCTCTTGGCTGCTTTTTTCTGGTTTTATTGTTATGAAAAATTGTTATGAAAAATTAATTTTATTTCTGGGACCATATGTTTGTCTAACCTATTCTATCTCAGCAATCTTTCAGTCTAACCGCAAAATCTGCTGGAGCTCTTTTCTATGTAAATGTCAACGTCTTACAACGTGTGAGGCCGACAGATCGTGAAGATGTTACAGGGTAGTGACTCGCCGCTCTGTTTAGTTTCTCAAGTAAACTGCGTAATGTTTATGTTGAAATGACACTTTTTCAGCTATGTTCCCATGTAATAAGCAGAACGTCCACACAAGAGAAGACAGCTTATAAACCTGACATATGGGCAGAGAGGTGAGAGTAATCGCTGAACATTTATTTTCACCTTCGACAAGCATGGGCTGCTGTAGTGTCATTCTATCTAACTGACAATTTTACTTCCGACTGTATGAGATAGACTTTTGTCCGGAACCTGTAGAGTGTATTGAAATATAATAGTATGTACAGAGGCAGGTCATTACTTCTGGCACTACATTGCCTTTCCTTTAGCTGTCTCAGGTGGGCCAAGCAGAGATGTTCAGTTGTATTTGTCTTGACCCTTTGCCTCCTTGTTTCTGTTGGTCTTGATCTAAGTCGGTAAGTCTATGAGCGTGAAAGGGACGGATCTTGTAAATACTACACGGGTACTAGCTTCCATTCGTGCAACAGAACAATGCTACTGAGATACTTATTCAGGTCCGGATACGGGAGGGGGCGCACCCCCCCCCCACACACACACACGCGCGCGCGCTTTAAGCCCTTTAGCTCGCTCATTGTATTTTGTCTCCCCCACCCACCCATATACACAAGTTCTGGATCTGCCCCTGTTCTTTTTATTTTGGGGTGATCTTTAGCATCCCTTCATACATCTAATTTTAAAATATGATATCAGAGTCCAACAATGTAGTAAACTTCCACGATGTGTTTGTCAATTTTTTACATACTTACAGGTGGGAAGTACAGGTGTGTCTGAAGTGGGAACTATGTCATGTGCATTCAGGCATTTTGCAGATCAGAATCTCTCTAGATAAATGCATGCACCTTATATAAAGCACTCATCATTATGTTATATGGTTCTCTTCATAAACTGAATCTTAATATATGACTTCAATGTCAAAAATTACAATAAGACTCCTGTAATGCATTTATCATTTTTACATATTAACAGGTGTGTATAAAATCGTACCATCGTTATGTTTTTTGAGGCTTATTGGTGTGTTTGAAGTGGGAAATATGTTTCATTCAGCCATGTGCGTTCAGCCATTTAGTACCACAGAATTTGTGAACAGGCAAATTCATGCAGTCTACACACAGTATTTAACATTGCAAATAACATCTATTTAGTTTATTCCTTTTTACTAGTTGGTGTTAAGATCATGCAGTCCATTGACACAATATTATTTAACATTGCATATAACATCTATTTAGCTTATTCCTTTTTATTAGTTAGTGTTAAGTTCATGCAGTCTATACACAGTATTTGACATTGCAAATATCATCTATTTAGTGTATTCCTTTTTACTAGTTGGCGTTAAGATCGTGCAGTCCATCGACACAATATTATTTAACATTGCATATAACATCTATTTAGTTTATTCCTTTTTACCAGTTAGTGTTAAATTCATGCAGTCTATACACAGTACATTATTACATTGCATATAACATATATTTAATTTATTCCGTTTTGCTAGTTAGTGTCAAATTCATGCAGTCCATAGACACAGTATTTAACATTGCAAATAACATCTTTTTAGTTTATTCCTTTTGACTAGTTAGTGTTAAATTCATGCAGTCTATACACAGTATTTAACATTGCATATAACATATATTTAGTTTATTGCTTTTTACCAGTTGGTGTTAAATTCATGCAGTCTATATACAGTATTTAACATTGCATATAACATCTATTTGATTTAGTCCCTTTTACCAGTTAGTGTTAAATTCATGCAGTCTGTACGCAGTATTTAGCATTGCATATAACATCTTTTTTATCTTATTCCTTTTTACTAGTTAGTGTTAAATTAATGCAGTCTATACAGTGTCTAACATTGCATATAATATCTATTTAATTTATCCCTTTTTACGAGTTAATGTTAAACTGATCACTCCTTTACCAGGTATAGTTTGTGTGGTTAAGGAACGTTGATTTAATCAAACTATTAAAGTCTGAACTATGTGCACAGTATTTAGTATCACTGCATTAACTTATACCCAATCAGGCCGGTTTATTACATCGAAGTTTTATTTCGATTATTCTCATATTTAAATTAAGTATAATGTTTTAGATTATTCTCATATGTAAATTAATTCTTCGTTTTAATTTGATTAAGAAATGTGAGTCAGAAAATATAAGGATTTGCTCCATTTTCTAAGAACGTGACAACGCGCTATTCGTTTCTTCCCTGCCATGTTCTGAAATGCTTTAATGTCACAATATCAATAATGTATAATGTTTCTATTCACCTCATAATAAACACATTAAAAGTACGAGGTGGTGAGAAAGACACGAGACATGTCCAGATATCTATAACATGTCTAACTGCTATATACGGGTAGCCGAAATATAACATCCAAAAAAGAAATAAGTCTATATTCCCTGCCAAACACTGACGTTATGTATATAGTTTACTCTTCTCTGAAGAATACAAAACCAAAACGACACTTGTATATAGATAGAGACCTGATAATGTTAAAATGAGGGAGTTTTTTTTAATTTAATTCGTATCAAGTCCCCGTTTGTGTGGATTCATTCCTACCATCGAGTGTTACTCTCTCAGTCTATAGGTAACAAAGCAATGGGAAGACCTTTCTATTTTATACACGGGGAAATCATTTCGGAGGTATTTACTTTTTAACTGGCTCACTGTTGATTTGAAAATGCTAAAGGAAGTGCGACTGTGGAAGTTATGTTGTATAATTATTTACGTTTCTCCAACATCAGTTCCACAGGCATTACTTCACCTGTTCGCATGCTCCTTAATTGCATCCATCATTTAGGATGTCGTCCGTGTCAAACGAACTCCGCTGACTAAATAAACACATTTCTGACAGATATTAGTGGTAATAACTCACTCTGCTAACCTGTTCACCAGACAGGCAGCTGAGTTATGCGTACACTTGCAGCAATGCAGAAGCATTCGCGGCATCAGATCTGCTATTCAGTTTAATCCATTCATGGAAAGGGGGTGAAAAACAAACAATTAAAACAGCATTTTATTCTTTTACATCGTTCAGTCCGTTCTGTGTGTGCGCAATTACAGAGCGCTTAGAGTCCCCATAGAATTAACACCGACCGCCAACACAGCGGTGCAAAACTTAATAGATATTTCAAATGTTGGGACTTTGGAATCTGATGTCAGATTTACGTTCACGGCCATACGTGTGCCTTTAAAGACAGAGCGAGGGTCCCGCACTTGAACATGCGGAGTCAGTAACACGGAAAGAGAGGCATAACTAACGAACTTGATACAAACTTTCTGTTACCCTTATAAACCTGCACGTGACGACAATAAGGCCGGGTCTATAGAGCCTCAATCTTGATGTAATTAGTGTGTTTTTGTTTTATTTTGCCCTTCTCCTTTCTAGTGTAGCGGAAAATCAGGCGTGGCAGTCTGTATAAAGATCTCAACGTTCAGAGCAGCGAAGAAGCCATTAGCAGATGGAGCAGGACTCGTTTGCACAAGTGGGGATCATTACTGGACTACTGAAGAAGATCTTCAGCTAAACCTACACGCATTGCAGCCCCGAATTTAGCCGCCTGGTCGGTCGTGCATCTATGACTGCTATTAGACGAGGAGAAATACATCTTGACTCTCTTCACTTGTGGTCAAGGACCATTCACATCTCCAGCTAGCAACACAGTCAGAAAATCCTCTAATTATACGAGCTACAAGCACAACTCACACAGCGCTAACTCGGCGACAATTATTCCACCTTATCGCCAATTATCAGCGGTATTCAGTAGCCTGTCGAACTCGATAGGCCTGTATCCGGACCCTGTGTATGCATGGCATCTGTAATGACTACGCCACAACAAGTAGACATCACTTTTTGACTCTTCGGGGATATTTGCGTATAAAAGACGGCGAGTAAGTTTTCAGTCGTGATGAGCGGGAGCCATGTCTGTCGATGTCTTATAGAGGTAAAGAGAATCGCATGGTTGAAAGCCATCAAAATGCTGGTTACACCAAGAAATACATCAGCACAAAGAAGCAACGTTGTATAGATTACCCGGGACATACCATCACCCAGCCTCCTAGCTTTGCAATACCTTTGTAAGATCTGTTTTGGGATTACAGTTGAAATTCGAACAAACATTCTCTATTGGGAACAGTAGTTTTAGATTTCCTTATCGCATCTCAAGAGCTAGCTATTTTGTATCGAGAGTTTATTGCTTTAACAAACTTCCAAACCTCCACCAGTCCTTGGATACGCAAATACACACCTTTTAACACAGTCATGTGTGGTGAATTAGCATAAACCTTTATGATTTTTCACAATCATTAATGTTTTTAAACTAATTTTCAAAAGTTTAAGATGATTCATATTGAATTATAATTAATAAATAAACACTCATTTCTATTTGCTGTTTTATTTTTGTTTTTCTTAAATTTACGAAAATTCGACATCGATAATTAAAGAAGAACCTTCACTTTCTATTCAATAGAAACTTTCAGCAACTAAAAATAATATATATACATATATTATGTTCAATGTGTATCCTAACTTTGTGTTTCGTTTTGTTTACGAGCAATTGCGGCAAAACCTTCTCAAGCAGAGGACATTTTGTCTAAAGGAGACGAGGTTTTTATCGTGCGCTCCTGTGATAGGGTCGACTCTTCGTTGAAATTGAATATGTTCTTTCATAATTACCTTTGCTAGAACTGCCCTTTCAAACAATAACTTGACTATGATGTTATATGAAAATATTTGTGTCGCGGGTCTGGCATTTAATAGACTATAACAAGACTCATCAGAAGATGACATATCCCCTCCGGCACCTGCACAGAGAAATGCCGTTATTGTCACAGTCTAAGAGTTAGCGGAGTTGTCTGCAAATGGTCTCTCCCTGCTTGTTTATCACAGCAACTTTGTCCAAACAACTTTGGAGACTATTGCAGATATGCATACATGTATAAGCTTTAGTAAAACACACAACACATGATCTAAAGATATGCCTTTTGATATTTTGAAATTGCCTTCAATATTGTTACATGTATACTAGTAGTTATTCCATACAAAATGTTTCCAAAGAACACTGTGGGTGAAAGGTCCATGATTAATGCTGTATATAATAACACTTGTAGGATATGTAATATATCAAAATGGTTAAAAAAAAGCAGATGTCAAAGAGTTGGAATCCAAGTATGTGAGTTTTGTTCATGAAAACGGGAAGAAACCAAAATCTCCAAAGTCCCTAAGTAGCATAAGGCATATCTATACAGCTGGTATAACATATATGGAATGTTTCATGACAATATTCCCATAGTTTACAATTAATGCCCCGGATTAACACCCTACAGACCACCATGCTAACTTCAGAAGTCAGAATCCAAGCTCGACATTTTTCCATAGAAACAGAAAAATATTAAAATCACAGAATTCTGTAATTAGCAGAAAGCATATCTATACAACTTTGATAACATATCATATCTGGAAAGTGTCATGACAAAATTTCGGGGCAAAAACACTTTCATCTAACACAATAATTCTGTAGCTGTTTCTGAAGAAACTAGCAGAAAGGAAACAAATTAAAATACCAAAATCAAAAGGCACTACTTCAGAGATCCATTAACATTTCTGGACGGTTTCCCATAGTTTATGAGTAATTCTCCGGACAAAACCCCGACCATTTATCACAATATATTTTTTTAAATTTCCAAACCATCAACAGGCACAACGTTCGAGGTCCATTAATATTTCTGGAGGGTTTCATGAAAATAATTCCCCATGGTTTATGAGTAATGGTCCTGAACAAGAAACTGGCGGATTGGCGGAGATACAGACATGCCAACGACTATATCCCCCGCAATATATGTAACACTTGTGCCCAATCTCTTTGACTTCAGTCAATAAAATATATTTAAAACAAACAAAACAATATATGCCGGGGGTGGGGGGTAAACATTGAAGAAAGGATTTAATATTTCACTGAATGCATGTCTTGTGGTAATATGAATGCAATATTGTAACTTTGTCATTGCTTCATGAACAACGTTTGCATGCCACCTGCAGATTCGTATAAAGCTCTGCCTCCTTGCTAAACTGCTAGGAATGCGAGATTGTTACAAACAGACATCAATGACATTCGGCTGAAGGCGCTGTAAAGGATGGGTTAAGTCCCTAACAATTAGTCGCAGGAAGTTAGCATCTTTGTCCCAGATGTCAGAAAGGGTTGCCTCGTGCACATGCGTCACACACGTGCGCACGTGCTACACATGGGGCACTTGCCTCACACTTATTAAGGGGTCAGTTCTTTCATTTTGATCACCTGCCTCGAAAGCTAACAGACGTTAGTCGTATTCTAGCGGCCCACTGAGCATCGCGATCGGACCAGAAAGTCTAATCGATTCAACCATACGTACACCATTGCCAATGTTTGTTTATCTATGCCTCGCAATGAAATTCTGGAAGTTATAGCAATAAACACAAGCATTGACTGGCTTGTTACAGCCTCCTGTACTCACATATCCTTTCAATAGCGTCTTTAATTCCCTCCATATTCTTTTAATTGCTGCTTACAAAAATTACAGTTTCCCTGCAAGTGTTTTTCATTTTCCTCTTTGATGGCTTTTCAGCGACACCCGCTCTGACAGGCTAGTGTTTGAAATGTATCGCTTGACTCTTTAATTTGGTACTCGTTCTGGCTAAGTTTAGAGAAATAACATGAAAGAACGATTATCCAAACCAGTTTGTTGGTTTGTCACCGTGTGTACTTGTGCCAATAGATTCTATTCTCATCGGGGACTG
Organism: Diodora aspera; assembly: GCA_031471655.1. Classification (NCBI taxonomy): domain Eukaryota; kingdom Metazoa; phylum Mollusca; class Gastropoda; order Lepetellida; family Fissurellidae; genus Diodora; species Diodora aspera. The sequence continues at coordinate 11,624 of JAUELE010109779.1, forward strand.
CTTGGTAACGTGAGTGCACATTTGGAAACCAATAGCAGTTTATTTCTAAATGCTTACATATGTCACCAATGAAGCATCATGGTTTGAGGAAAGGTTGTGCGCGCCGCTGTTTCCTTATAAACATGTACACGGTATTTCTTTGAGGTGTTAGGTTTTCCTGAGAACTTTGGATTCGCTTTTCACTGCAAGGAGTTCTTTCTCCTCACTGTTTTTTAAGTATAAGTTGTTGCTAATCTTCAAATCATATGTAAACCGCGATGTCAAACATGAACATGTTTGGTTTACCGTAAAGGATAAGATTAAAAACCTTCTGACACTTAGTGTTGGAAGTATATGATCGTTTTCTTGACGCGTTTTTCTGGTTGCTCCAACAATGCAAATGCCTTAGGAGGTCTCAGTATCTTCATACGTTTCGTCAGGGCCAAGTGCTTAACGCACATTGTTCGAAATGCAATTGTCTGAACATAAGAAGACCAAACAACCCAACCCACAATGAATCTAATAGAGAAACGATATCAGTCTTTGTTTCAACAAAATATGTGATCAAAAGCTGATTAATGTTAATTATTATGCCTATAAATGCGAGACTTTTTCTGCATAATGTGTATACATGAAGTAAAATGACATATTCTTAAAATCTTCATATTAACACTATTCAGATAAATTGTGTTCTCTTTTCACAACATCAATTTTAGGGCTGTTATAGTAACTTCTGCACTTCAGTATATGTCCCCCATATCTCCGTGGATTAGTGTGATTCTATCAACATCAGCTGAATACTGATGTCAGTTTGGGAGGAGTGTTTACATTTAACATGATTCAAAACGGTTTGTGTAATGTTGTGAATTCCATCTGAATCAAAATCAGAGCAATGTGAAACAAAACAAACCCCGACTCATCAGCTGTACACTATAGCCCCACAATAGGTGATGTTGGTGATCATCAGTACATATCGTGGTATTTTCATTCACTGATGAGTGAACAGAATGAGTCAAGCTGACATTGGACAACTGATCAGAATCTTGCCTCCAAGAAGTCGTCATGTCTGGGCAATAGAGATGGTTGAGACAGTAGAGACGTTGGCTGCAAAACGTCAAGTGTCTGATTTGATCCAGACATATTGTACTATCTAGTGCGCCATCATGAAAATAGACCAATTGTTAGATCTGATCGCCAATACCAAAAAGATCAGAAGACATGTCTTGATGATCACAAATATCTCCCATTCTTTTGGTATAGACAAACATGTCAGACTTGAACAAACGTTACCTCATTAAAGGGACGCCTGAACACCAAAGCTGGCGCACTAATTCTCATATAAGTTTAAATTTGGAAGTTTATCTTGGAGATACTAAAAGACAGAGTGATATGTGCCATAAAATTTGTAGGCAGATTTTCAACCTCTGAAGATCACAGGTTCCGGTTGTGGTGTTGTCGAGTCTACGTGAGGGCAGATTGTAGTTGACAGTCAACAAGAAGCCAGTTACACCGAGATGAACACATCTCCCAACACGGCAATTTATTCTTCTTCACTAGATTGTGAAGAAGACAACCCTTTTGTAGTCCTGTGAAAAGGTCAGGCTTTTAAACACCCCGGCTCTTTGTCCGGGTCTTACGCTGAAAACTGATGCCATTTTCGGAACAATCTGCTTATTCTTTGTGAAGTAATGTATACATGCCCACGGCAACTCCACAATGGCTGATAACATCGCCCCTGTGACGAACCTACAATAGCTTACAATGGGAACAGTCAAGGGTGGGTAACTCGAGATGTTGTCCTCGGCTGGCGTTTTGTTCTCCTGGCACGAAATTTGACCACAGACTAACATGATTATATGGTGTATTTACCGTGTCCAGTCAACTGAACTGACGGTCAGTGTTGGGTTTTAGTAGCAGGTGCCCGCTCAGGCTCCAGGAATGTGGGATAAGTACCGGCCAGAAATAAGGGTAATTCATTAGAGCGGATCAGCCAATTGTACCCCGACAAAGGGCGCTATTTTTACATTAGTCTTGGCAACAATCGAAATCAAATCACCTGTCAACAGATTGGATTTGAAAAGAATCGTATCATGAAGGTTACGCCTGGCTATTGTTGCCTGTTTTCTTGTTAACCGCCGAAGGTGTGATTTCAAATTAACATTGAGCCACTTTGACACTGACGAGCACGTCAGTCATTACATAAAGAGTTGTCAGATTACCTAAAATTTTCGTCAACAACAACGTTTCATTGCGTGTACTGACTCGAACAAATGTTAAAACAAACTGGAAACTAAAGTACCATTGCAGCATCTGCAATTTCGCTTCCATTTCTACTCGGTTATATAAATAAAGAAGGCACGATAAACAGGCAATTAGTTTGATCTATATTGGGATCTGCTTGTACATTTATCTGAACGACACTGTCACCTCGTTACAGTAATTCTAATTTTGTGTCGCAGTATTGAACGATTGTGAAAAATAATATTTCAGTTTAGACGGTCTTCTATCGTTTAGCTAATTGTGTTTCTTTCTCCGGCTGTTCGTCGATATGTTTCAGTCATCTATTCTGTTTCTGTTTGGGAACACAATAGTCAGAAAACTTGAAACAAATATTTGTTGTCGTTAAAATTTACACCAGCAACACGTTCTTCGTGTTGTGTACGACGAAGGGCAAGACTTCGTCCAGTCTGTGAGCCTGGCATGCATATATCTTGAACAGCCTGTCATGCAGGTAAGAAGTGATCATGGATAATCTGCAACAACGTCAAAAACAATTACCGATGCTCTCAACAATTTTCTCGATAGTTTGCAAGTGTCAAAACATTCGGTCTGCATTCAACATAACGCTGTGATGTGTCACTATTTTTATCCAACTATTTGATAATCTCCATGCCGCGATGGTTAATGTTTCACGCAGGCACAGTAGGAGTCATCTTCTGGTAGGACTGTAAGGAGTCTTTTTTAAAATATGAAATGAATGCATCTCAATTTGCCAAGATAAAGGGGATACGACGTTA